>MQUG01003218.1:0-136381 GCA_007213375.1 Steinernema feltiae
GGGTTTATCGATGAGATCTCTCTCGCTCCCCACTCATTATCTATTTCTCCGCTTCAGCCCCGGATCAAATATTATGCCTGTGCGGGGCTCCACTGCGCTCATTCGCTCGCCTCGAGTCGCGGGCTCGGCTTCATCAACTCTCCCATCGCGAGAAGAGTGGAGCGTGCGGATCCGGTCACTTTCAAGTCGTTTCCTGGCGTCATCGACATGTGCGACACCACTCCGATCACGATTCTCCCCGTCCACTGCAACTCCGAGATCCGATTTTCTGAATCAACCATTGAGGTGAGTTTTCATTCGTTGCGTGCTCCCCTAAAAGTGACGTTAAACCCTTAATAGCGTACATATTTTCGTTATCATTTGTTTGCCTACCCCTTTCATTCTCGTGTCCTTTCAACGTCACTATTACAAGCACGCTTGTATCCACCGAATTGTCGACGTGCAATTTTCAATCGATTTTGTAATTTCAGCGTGACCGGGACCAATATAAGGAGCAGGCGCGGAACGCCCCAAGATCAGTTGGCGAAGCTTCAAGACATTATCCGCTACGACGTCGGCGAGCCGCGATTCCTCGGAACGGGAAACTCGAATCGCACCCCGATCTTGAGTGACGATTTGGTGACGAAAGTGAGCCACATTCAGGACTCGTACTACTGTGCGAAGGAGGAACTTGAAGCTTCTGGGTGGAATTCGATCAGTTGCAGTCAAACGACTGCGTCACCGGATATGCTGCACCAACAGGTAGTTTGCTGCTCTCAAGTCGGTAAATGTAAAGCTGTTTAGAGAATCGAGGATGATTTGAAAGGCGCGAAAATCGCCATCGCCAACTACGCTCCGGACTTAACGAAAACGAAACGTCGTTTGAGGAAAGTGCGTTTTCCGATAGTGAAAGTGAGCCGAGCAGCATCGACGAGCCGAGTCCGGGCGATCTCAAGGCGCTCGTGGAGTGGCAGAGCAGAAGATCGAGAAGCTGAGGGGCGAGCGCGATGTCATACGAGCAGAAATGGAAAGCGAAAGAATTGAGCTGGACAATTCAAACGGGATATGCTAATCAGCGTGCGTGTTGCTGACCAGTTCAGGAAGGAAGCTGAACACGAGGCAAAACAGCTCAGGAGAGAACTTGAACACCTCGCCGCCAAGACAAGTCAGTCGGAGCGGCGACTAAGCGAATCTGCTGCGACTGCGCCGGTGAAAGCTGCTCGAGAAACGCTTTTGCCTATCTGGGCTCTACTGAAGCAGGTTTGTAACTGCGAAATCTAGTAATCTCTAGCCGGCTATCCTATTTCAGGAGAAACCACTAGGATCTCGCAGAAACGCCTTCTTGGAATGGTGCAAAGAGCGTTTGAGTCCCTACGGGATCGAAGTCCAAAACTTCAGCAGTCATTGGAATGACGGACGCGCATTTTCGGGTCTTCTGCACTCGTTCAATTCGACCTACATGCCCCCCGATTCGATGGACAAGTCGACGCACGGGGGAACATCGAGTACATTCTGAAGGTTGCCACGAGACTCAAACTTCCCGAAGACAAAATTCCGACCGCGAGTCGTTTGGGCCGAGAGAAACCGAACTGGCAAGACGTCATGGAGTTTACCGCTCATCTCGTCAGCGCACTTTTGAAGAATCACCCCGTCGCGAATAGTCAATAGAAAGTTTATCATTGTCATACGGGTATTCTGTGGAAATCATTCTATTAAATTCAGAAGATTGGGTGAATGGATCGGGTTAATCGCTTTCATTCCAATGCGAGCAAGGCATCTAGTCATGTCATCAATTCTGCAGGACTAAGAAGCGTTGGCCGGATTGGTTTGGGAGCGGGCGGTGGGTCCAATAGACGAGGATGGATGTAGACGCATGTTCAGGGACCATCCACCGTGAAAGGCAATCGATCTAGTCACAGATTCACTGATTTCAGTGTGACTACGACCATTACCCTTCGCGGTGGATGGCGTGGAGTCGGCGGAACTCAAACCATCCGCCTTCGCGATCAAGTTATCTAGTCATGATCGAGTGATTCTACAGGACTACGATAAGCTGATCGGGAAGGAAGAAGGCCGTGGGGAGGGCACAAGAGGTCACCGGTTAGTGAATGAAGAAGCCGTTGCGTGGCCAGCGGTTTATATTGTCTCGAGGTGTGAAGGCGTTCCAAGTTCGGGTAGAGGCGAGGAGACAGAACCGCCTCCGAGCCCGCAAAACTACTGTAGTGAAAGTTGCCTCGGATTTTCGCACCTACAGAATGCGGTCAGTGATGCGACTTGCGACGGTGACTGCAAAATCGAGTCCTTCCTATAACCACGACCAAGGAGTTCCACTGTGTCGAGCTCACATTCCAATGTTTGGAAAACTTCCGTCTATTGCGGTCGTTACGCACCCTCCCTCGCATCTTGTCACCTCGATAAGCAGGCGAGGTGCTAAATCCAATAGCCTTTTAAGTGCCTTTTCCGTATCACAGGTATTGTCTCGACTTGACACCAAAGCGAACGCGTGTCAAGATGACACTCGAAAGGCACTTTATTCACACTTTTTAAGATAAGAACATTACGAAGTGAAAAGGGCCAAAGTTATCACACGTAATTCTTCATTTTCATTAGGCTGAGGCGACGTGATACCTGAGTTTCGTGAGGACTTCGGGCGACATCTTCACCCAAACACCATCGGTGATTTCGACGACGACGTTCTTCCCATCGTCGGATAATTTCCAATTGGCGACTTGGTTCATTGGCATTTCTGTAGATTTGACAGTGAGAGTCACGAGAAATGGATTACAATGATATGACATGAGAGTGTAACCACAGACCAAATGAAACAAGAATATTATTAGAATTTTATACATGATCTGAACGTAGGAATGATTTGAGTTGTGCGTTGTTAAAGCATTCCAACTCATAGGAGCTCGCACGGAGAAGGCAGTTCATATCTTCGCTAACGAAGAAGACGCGCACTTGGCCCCTTCCAAACCTCAAGTCTACTCCATCGCGGACAAATTCTGCACATTTGATGATAATGTCATCATTCCTGAGATGCCTTCCTTTGGGGATATAATTGGTTTCGTCATCCTTTTCGACGACCAGCAATTTAGTTGGCAGGAGCTCCAACGCAACTCTGTGGACTTCTCGACTTTGCCTTGCAACGTGTGGTTCCCCAGTTTTCTGATAGTCAAGCTCATCAAGCACCTAAATACATAGCGTTACCATTACTTGAAAATCATCCAGTTGTACCTTTCTAGGAATAACGGCTTTGACCCCTCGAATAACGCAGTCTTCCAAGATGTGAGGATCGTTGATCAAACTGCAAGTATCAAACACCACAACATACTTCAACTGGTCATAGCGTTGGTAGCCCTCAGCTTCTTCATCGTCATCGGGCTGCTCTTCACACATTCCGTTGAAATCGGTATCCATCGGTTCGTAGTCACCGTCACTTCTAGCCGAAAACCCCAAATCAGAGTGGAGCAAAAAGATGAGCAACTTACAAAACGATTAGGTCGTCCTCCTCCATGTCAACATTTAGAACGCTCGCAGGCCTTTCAACAATAAAAGGCTGGAACTCCTAAAACAAATCAATTCTATCAATTTTCACATTTATGCAATAACTACCATTTGAGAACGCAAATCTTGCGATACACCAGGCAGCCTAGAACGGGTCATATTCTCACTGATGATAACAACTTCATTGTCGCAAACGGTCTTCGCTGCGGCTGATGTCGATGGCTGCTTGGCGAGCTCAATCGTAGATTCGGTTGCGATCGGCTTCTTTTTCTTCGGGATTTTGTAATTCGAAAAAGTTGAGGCCTTCACATCCTTGCTTCTCGAACGGATTACTTCTTTCTTCTTGTCGTCCTTCTTAGATTCCTTCTTGCTAATGCTTGGCTTCGGCGGGTACGAATTTGTCTTTTTCGTACACTTTAAAACAATCGGTTCCTTCGGTTGTTCGGACTTTGGGGTTTGGGAGTCAGGTTTCGCTGGGGTTTCGAGATCAGGTTTCGCTTTGGTCTGTGTTTTTGATCGGGATCGGGAAGACTCACCAGATTTCTTCATCGGCATCTTCTTCTCTGCTTCCTTCACTGTCGACCCCTCTTCAACGGGTACAGGCCGTTCTTCTTTCTTCGTTTCGGTTTCTTCATCGTTTGCTCTCCGCTTGCGTGTCTTCCTCTTCACTGGTGGTGCTGTAGTATTCATCATTATGCATTACTGAAACAGAAGCTGGCTATATTGCAGTCAAAGCTGACATAATCGAAATACTTCACGTTTAAAACAAGTGGCCAACATCGCCGATTCAATTGAGTTATAACAGGAAACTTCACACAAAAGCGACTATATATTCAATGAAATGATGACGCGAAAAGCAAAGCAACAGGCTATTAGATGAACCAAAAAATCAATAATCACGTAGCACCTGGTTTTACCTGTTACCCGAGTGTGTAGTTTACAGAATGAAGCCTCCACTGGCAAGAATCAATCAATTCGCAACAGCTGGATATTGCAAAACCAAACTAGACGGAAAATAGTTTCAAGGACAAACACCCGCGGCGGGGGAAAGAGCGCCCAGATGTCAGCTGCAAGCGAGAGAGAGCGATGAGAACATGAGAATTATACAGGACACGCCGTCGCGCAAACTGCAACAGTCCGGTGACCTGGAAAGGCATCAGAAAGCAGTACATACAAGAGAGCGTCAATAATCAGATGCGCAACATATTATGCCTGCATACGCAGAGGCAAACGCAGCGTTATCAGTTGTCCGGAATGGAAATCGAGGTTCACAATTGTGAACTTCCCTGAAAGGAATTCTCGCAGAAAACGGAAAGATTCTTTCTTCGCACTCCTGAAAACGAATTGAATATACCGGTTGGCGTAATCATCCGCTAATTTCGTGAGAAACGCGGAGAGCTGAGGTGCCCGAGAGCCAAAAGACGCACACTTTGTGATTATGAGTGACGACGACGCGAATTCTGACGATTCTTGCGCTTCAGATGTTACAGTAAGTCGTTCCTTGCTAAATACCGCAAAAATGGCGCTGATTGATAGGTGTACACCCCGATGGCACCCGGTAAGGATTTAAACGCCCATTTCGAGACCTTCGAGGCATACGCCGACCTACCGTACCACTCGGATGCCAGTTTTATTTACTACGAACGGGGAGAGAGATCAAAGTCGGGACGACGTGCACAGCGAGTGAGTGCAAATTCCGCGATTTGACTCTGGAATGCGCGCGCATTCAGATTCTTGAGGAACTGAAGCTCAAGAGGAAGGATTCAGAAAAGAAGGAGGAATTTAAAACGGTGATCGGGAAGCTCTGCACACCCTCAGTTGCGATAGACGACGACGCGATGAAGCGCGAAATGAGAAAGGTGAGACAGCGCAATTTCTGTGGCATTCTGAAGCTCGCCTGGAAGATCTACATCCTGAGATCACATAGATACCTCAAAAGCGCTTTTGCGCTGCATTAATCCTGATTTTTCAGCTGGTACAAACCCGACGCTGGCGCAAAGACGGATACCACCCGGGTTCGTGATGGAACCACGAAGCGTGGAGAAGATGAGCACCGTTTGGAGTCAACCGCAGTACGAGAGCTGGATGGTAAGGAGAAATCGCGCATAAATGTCGCCATTAAGCAACGCGATTTCCGTCATTGACTCGCGCCTATTCCGCTGTATAACGACGACGGCTTGCGAGCCCGGGAGACCAACCGCAACTGATTCCAGGCGAGGAATGCAACATTCCTGCACAATTGCTGTTGTAACGGCATCGCTTTCCCCAACATTCGCTCTGTTCTCATGATAAGAAATGGATTGTTTAGAATCGCCTGCGACTCGAGGAAGCGATGTTCGCGCTCCTTCGCGAAGAAACGACCGCGAGGGAGAGATCCACACGAACGCGGTCGTTTTCCAGGCGATCTTCAGTGATCGAGAAGGAAATTCGCCGCGCGGGATCTTTTCCGAACATCTCCACCGACGTCGTCCAATAAGTCCGTTCTTCCTCGCGCTTCTAATCACGTGTGAATACTCGGAATTTCACACCGAGTGCTGCTAGGCGATCGTCCTGTACGAAAAGGGTCTTCCGGTGCATAAACGCGATGCAATTTATCGGTCTTTGTCTGCTGACTTCATCCATTCGCAATCAATCATCGAAAACAATTTCACAGCAAAGAAATTAGCCGCAAGCGAGTGTTCTGCGACGGTTGTAAACGTCGCGAAAACAAAGGAAGCGATTCGAGGACATCGCAGCGTCAGAATTTTGAGACAAACAATTTTTTTCTTCAAAAGATTCGTTCTCAGGGCGCGGTTCGTTCCCCCGAATCAACGAAATTGTGTCAGATTCAAGTGCCTCTCGCGTTGTGCCTTTTGAATTGTTGCGGACTAAGGTCAAATTCGAAGTTTTTGCCGCAATACTTCGGTCGTCTCTTCCTCGAGCATCCGCTTCTTCATTCCACACGGTAGTAAACAACTTTTTCTATGCTCCCGGAGACGTCGGCGTTGCTGAAACCCACGCGATTAGATCTCGATTTGTCGCTCTGCAAATTCTTCAACTCGATCAGCTTTTTTCGATTCTAAACGCCCCGAATAGGCGACAAACAATTTCAGAGATCTGTGGTCCGTGAATATTCATGACATTTCGGGTCATTTTTTGGTCTCACGAATGTTCTGTATTCTTCGGAAAGCCTATTTACTACGCTAAAAGGTCTCCTAATCGGCTTTGTCGATTGTACTTTATGAGGACTTCAGATTGTGGTCGCTTTTTAGAAGGCGTCATCTCACCCGAGCGCTCAACTAATCCCCCCAAACATTGGTCAGACGATTATTTCGGTCGCCAACTCATCATATACGTGGAAAACACAGCTACAGCTGCCCTTAAAAACACTCAACCGATCCCCCACAATCGGTCATTTGCATACTGTCGTCCCGGCGCGCTCTCTCAACTCGACTTCGGAATCCACAGAATCGTCGAAATGCGATTCGCCGCAGTTATTTTCGTCCTCTCGCTTATTTCTGTTTCGATTTTGGCGCTCTCGGACCAGGAGAGAGAGGATTTTGTCTCGCAGATGGACTTGGTTCTGAGCAGCGTTGCGCGGAATGGACTCTCGAACACCAACAAAGAACAGGTGAGATGCGAACTCTTATCGGCGCATGCAATCGCGATGAAACTCGCGCCGGAAGCCCACAAGGTTGCTCGACGAGTTTACGTCGTTGTTTACGCGACTTTTTCGATCTTAATCTGCGAATTGGAACGTTTCACGAGTCACGTTCTTTCAGTTCAACAATCTAATCGAACGCGCAAAGGAGATTGGCATCTCGAAAGCGCTTGTGGAGTCGCAAATCAACGAGAAACTGCCGAAGGAGTCGATCTCTGCGAGCTACTTCAACGCGATCATCGAGAAATCATAGAAATTCCATTTGTTTTGTTATTTGGGGATGCGAATAAACGTCTCGTTGCTTCTTCGGTCGATGTGTGCGAAGCGAGTGAATTGAGACGCGTGTGCAGAAGCCCGATGACGTTGACTGATCGCAGACAATTCAGGAGCTCATCGAACAGCAACAAACGAGCACGAGATTACGGTCACAGTCAACTCCAAATCCATCCGAGTGGCCTGAAGGTCTCACAGCGAAATCATTTAAATGCATTGTCAGTTACACTTTCCCCATCTTCAAATTGCTGGAGGATTGTTTGACTTTGCAACATTTCATACCGCCGAGGCCAAGAAAATGCGTTTTTTTAATTCCTGCGAGTGTGGCGCTGTTTGAAGATCCGAAAAGTCGACTTTTCATAATTTTATATTCTTCCTATTTTCCATTTGGATGTAATTTTCGTGTATTTCAGTTCAACGAGCAAATATGTCCGGAACTCCTCACAGTACAATGATAAATGACCTCCGTGAGCTGATGCAGCGGCAAGCCCAACTGGAGGGCGATATCAAGAAACTCGAGAGGAACATCTTCTTTGCGGAAACTACTTACTTCCAGAGGTCGACAGTTGAATACGGCAACGTCATTAGTGGCTACAACACGTGGGGTGAATCCGATGAGGCAGCGCGTGAGGATTGCAAGAAAGATAAACTTGTGGATATCAAGCTGCGCAAATTCTCGGATCCGGTGTATTTGAAGAAGAGCGCTGTGGATAACGTTTACTTGCATCTGCAGCAAGAGCAGAAAAAGAGGGAAAAGAATAAAAAGAACAAGAAGAGGAAGGAAGAAAGAAGAAGAAGGAACAACAGAGTTCCCCCAAGTAGTCCGACAAGTGATTTTTACCGAAAATTGTCCTCACAATCTCCCATGTTTCGTCTTTGTTCAATAATACCTTAATCTGTTCCAATGTTTCTATTTTAAGGCGGTTTTCTGCGCGCAGATCGATCGATCTAGCGCACTAAACTTCTCAGTTTTCTCGATAAAATCGAGGAATGCGGACGAATCTCCGCGCGTGATTTGTTTGTTACAGCGCGAAATTTATTCTTCTTCTCTTTCTCTTTACACAGACAATCGGATTTGTACACGTGGGGATCAATTAAATGCGAGAGGGGAATATTTACAGCCTGGGGACAGGGACCGGTTGACAATAACCGTACTTGGAACTGGGGACATACCGTAACACACACTCACAAAACAGATTCTATTGTACATGAGAACTTCGGGACCCGCGACCGAGGAGGCGAGAGTGTCAAGTGCGAGCACTCAACTACGGAATTTAAGATTGAATTCGGCGACCTTGTCGGAGAGTTTCTTTAGAATCGACAACTCTTCTTTCGTCGTCGTGATGGGCGCTCTGTTGACGGCTGAAACAGGTTGGGTTAGGTTACGCGATAAGGCAATTGTGGAATTGTACCTTTGAAGGCGTCAGCGGCGTCGAAGCTCTCTTCGCTATCGCGGCAGCGGATTTTCTCGTAATATGTGGCCTTGCGGAAGGGACGCATGAGGCTCGGGTTGTCGAATTGCGACTCGGAGAGCATCTCGCAGAAGCCTTTTTCCTGGAAACAACGCATTCGAAGGGTCCAGCGGGGAGCGAAACTCTTACCTGGTAGGTCATGGGCTCGAAATAGTTGACCGCCTTGCACTTGGTCATCTGCACGCACTGCTGAAGGCACTCCGAGTGGTCATCCACCGACATCGTCGACATCATCGCGCCGAAGTAGACGTAATCGGGAATCGCGTCGCTGTGGAGCCCCTGGGGACAGTCGGCATCGTCGTAGGTGACGTCATAGAAGGCCGGTGTCTTCGGGGGATTCAGATGCGCCCGGAGATCGCCGAACCACTCGGTGGTCGCTTCGACGGAGAGGAGAAACGCGCAGAAGAGGAGAGTTATGGAGGAAGGCATCATCATCGCTGAGTTGTGCTGCGTTGTGAGATTCGCTGGAGACTAAAACGGTGCGAAGAATGTTCGCGCCGCCCACAATTGTTTTCGAGGGCGGTCGCGTCGCCTAAGGGACGAAAAGGGGCGCGACGATCAAAGATTCCACTTCTTCGACGCTCGGTACTGTTAACAGCGATTGGAACATGGTAAACAACTTATCGACTACGATCACTGTTCAAGGTTATCACTCGTTGGCGCTAATTGGAAGCGAGGAAAACACTTGTCGCTTCAAGTTGCCCTTTCGAGTTGTTTCACGGAGTCTGAGCATTTGGAACGAGCAGACGAAGCTCGCATTTGTAGCGTGTGGTCAGCTGCACCTCCACTGCGCACAGCGGAAGAGCGTCTGACCGAGACGCCGAAGGTGCGCTACACGTGTATCGGTACAGCACAGAAGTGCGAAAATCCAAAGAGTTGACTCAACTTCAGAGACTGACCAGAAGTTTTTTTCCGTCGTTTTGCACTCCGAAACTACTCGTGTACAATTCCTCGATACTTCCAACGGACTAACGAGCGTAAAATGACTTCTTTCTGACGCGGAGACCGGTGATTAATGAGTGCTCCAGCACGGTTTAGTCGGTCGAGTTGAAACCGCGCTGTAATGTGACCACGAAGGAGACGTCATCGCTCTTCTCGCATTATGAAGTCTTCGGAGAAAAAACGGAGACGAATCTCCGCAAATCGTGCAGCGCGTATTGTTCGACAACGCGAATTCCTTTGTCAAGAATCACTGAATTTCTGTTTTTGAAAGCGATTCAAGCGGTGAGCGGCAGCAGGGGGCCGCGCTGTGCGCTCTGCTTCAATCTGTGCCCGAACGCGTTGACCGCTGACAAAATCCTTCCAAAGCAACTCAAGAAACAACTCGTTTGCAATTGCAACATTCCGACCACTCAGAAACGAATGATTTGAAATCGAAAATCGATCTAAGAGATGAGTTGTTACATCCGCTTTCATCTCAATGAACCGAGGTCGCAACGTGCGATCCCAAAAGTGCATTTTTTGCAGAAAATCTGGTTTTTCTTCTCAGTTTTGAATGCTCGAAAACAAAGCCCGACGGTTTGAACGCAATTATCTGGTTCCCACTACTGCAGCAGAAGGAGAGCTGCTTGTATCATCATGAACCCTTGTTTTTGCGCTTAAACGGCGAGAAACTTAATATTTTCCGCTCGCGCATCCGGTTATTTACGGCTTTCGGCAACTCGTTTCGCTGCAAACAAACATGCAGATGGCGATATTTGCTCTGGGCACGTGCGGTGCATCCCTGTCCATCCTGCTGCTGCTGCTGCTTTTCCATCTCTGAATCACCGTAATGACCCGAAACAACCAGTTTGGCCGTTTGCAAACGGACCTTCTGCAACACACAAACGACGCAAAAACGGATTCTGATTTAATAGGGGCGTTTCCCGATCGGTTTCCCCGATGTCAGAGGCCATTAAAGGTCAATTGAGTCATAAATTACCCGTTTCACACCCGACCGTCCAGTGTGACGTCACGTTTGACTCGGTCGATCCGTTTGAACCGCGGTGCGATCCTTCTTCTGCACTAGAATTCCATTCTTCGTGACGTCGCCGTCGCTTTTGTCGGGACTCCTGCTCGACCACACCATCTTCGGTTGCGTAAGCACCGTCGTTCGACAAACTGAACCGGTTTGCCTGTGCAATGAGTCATTTCGAGAATCGTTTTGCTCGCACGTAAATAGTAGCGCCGCATCGATTTAGGCGTTTGATGCTGCTGTTTGCAGCCGAAGGTGAAAGAACAAAGGCTGACTGCGATTATGCGGTCAACTGAACCCATCGGAATCGATCTTTCGTTGCGTAAAACTGTTTTTCCGAGGTTTTGCACGCTTCGCAAGGCGAAAGGCAGCGAAAAGCAACAACATCACATGGTTAGGGGGTACAAACTATAGAATTCGAGTCAATGACAAACAAAAGAACGCGTGTGCTACGCGTACAGAAACCATTCAACGAAGATCTGCAGGATAGATGTTGGCGCTACAGTATTATTAGCATGAATGAATCAACCTATTCACAAGCAAGCCTAAACCCTATTTACTCCATCTGGTAGACCTCTTAAAACTTTCAGAATCGATTTACTGTCAGCGCGAAGATCGTCTCGCAGTAATTAACATTCCTTTCCTTCTCAATTACCGTCGATTCGATCTCGTCGCAGTCGTACGTCCGTCCGTACCCACGGCGATCCATTTTTAGACGTTCGGTCAACGTTTCACATTACACTAATCGTCTTTGGTGATGTTTTCGACCGCCGACAGACGTCCAATCCTGTTCGAGAGCACAAATTTGGTCGATTTTCGACTGAAAAACACCTCGCGACACGGCTTGCCGGACTTGGGAACCACCCTTCGTTCGACGTGCGTTGTGAGGGTGGAGGGTTCTTTGAACGCATTCTTTGCAGCAAATGCCAGCGCCAACAATTATCGAATCATCTCATTAACATTCCAGCGCGCGCGCGCGACGAATTCGCATTCAGCAAGGTTACAAACAGCCCCGAATTCGAGACTCTCCGACAACGGCGCGAGGTCAGAGGCACCAGGGCAACCAGTTCAATTAGTTTGTTGAACCGCCATCGTGATTCACTCCGGAATGCACTCGAAAAGCACGAACTGGAGTTTAGAGGAGCCGAGAGAGGTCAACCCGCATCGAGTTGTACTTTGGAAATCGAGAAACAAATCGCTGAAGGTCGAAATATTCTCGACGCAAATCGTTCGAGTCACAAGAAACTCGGAGATCAATTCGAGCGAGAAGACCCGGATTCATGCAATCCAGGCGCGACGACGAGACGCGGCAGATTCTTGAAGCAATATGCGTTTTGGCGGGAAATGCCGGAATTCTTGGATGGGTAGAATTTTACCACATCGCGAAACAGCTTGTTCTAATTCATTTTTCGTCATTTGTCCTCATCCTGATTTGTTTTTCCCTCCTTTTCGTGTATGAAAGAGTTTCTGTTCGGCATTCCGTTTATCTCAATTTCCTTCCTTTCGCCGGTTTGTTTTGCGTTTTCATTAAATGCCGTTTTTCTTTTCATTTCGTTTTGCGAATTCTCACATAAAGCAACGTGGCTGTGGTAATGTTCTGCGCTATATGACGCAACATTCCAGTAACTCAAAATGAACAAAGATAAAGCGTCAGGCAGTGCTGGTTGCTCGAAGAAGAACCCCGGAAGAACTCCGAGCGGGAATCCTCAAGTACCCATCCACTATTTGCAGGATGTCCAAGGCATCCTCGATGAAAAAGTGTCGAATGGCGAGCGCATTTTCTGCGTTAAGTGGCGGTAAGTTTCTCTTCCGGTCAAATTTGAATTGTGCTTCGTCTCTTTGCAGGCCTACGTTTGAGCCCTGCGAACGTTTCGCTCGAGAAGCGCCGCTAATGGTCAGTCACTTTGAGCTGAGCAAGGCGATCCGTCGAGTGAGTTTAAGCTTTTTTGTGTGCAGTTCAATTTCAACTTTATTCAGGCCGGAAATTTCTATATTACCGGTTGGAACTTGAATGAGGCCCGCGTAACAAAGGACGTTGATGATATATTCTACAAAATTTCGTATGGGGACAGCGAGCTCACCTTTGTGAACCATGAATTCCTTGAGTGCTTCTTCGAAGAAGAACTCCTTGCGATTCCTTGCCCACCGTCTCACTTAACTGCTTGTTGCTATCGCTTTGTTGCCAAGATAAATTTTTGATCCGCACGAGCATTCTTCGCATTCCAATCAGAGCCAAGTCGCTCGTCTCCACATTCGACGCGCGAACGTTGAAATCGTAATTGTCGCATTACTGTACTCTTACCGCTGTAATCAGGAATTAAAACGACCCGACGACGTCTCGGGGACGTCTGCGCAGTCGTTTCTACATTACTGCGTGGATTGTTTTGCACCCGAAAAACGAAGGAGCGCAAAGGAAAACGAAACAATTGAGAGTTGTTTTGTTTCCACTCGATTTGATCATTCCATTATTCTCCGATTTCGCTCAAGAGCCCTAAAGTGGGCATTAGGAACAGGTTCGGCCGGGTTTTCAAGGATAGCAACGCGAGTGCAACATTCGCACACCTCAAACAAACAAATAAAAGAAGAAACTCCGGCGGATCTCGCGCATTTCGAACGAAGTTTTTCACACAGCTTGAAGTGTGTACATTTGTTTCGGGCAAAAATCAACAACAACAACAAACAAACAAAGCGAAAACGCGGTTATTAAAAGTTGGTCTTGGGTCCAAACATCTCCGTAAGACAAATATTCGCTCGTTGCTGCTCCTTCACTGCGGCGTTTCCTGTCGTCGCACAGATCGCTTCCTGGATGAATCGTTTTTCAGCTAAAATCATCGAACAATAAAGATAGTTCAACAGAATTCATACGCAGAGTTTTCGCAGAAGCCAATTTCGCATGAAGAAGATCACGGTTGATCTGAAGCAGACGTTTCTCGCACGACCTGATTGAGGAACCTGCAAGAAGATTCGTTAGTATTTGTAAATCAGGAGAGCAAAGCTACCAATGAAATGTGTCATAAGAACGGCCCCGTTTCCACCGATGCAAACGACGAAAGGAATTGCCGATTTCACGTAGTCGATGGATTCTGCTCCAATTCGAAGGACGACGATGTTCGTCGCCATGTCGATAACCTTGAGGATCATCGTTGATCTCGCGGTGCCGCAACCGAGATCGCCATGCAGAAGAGTCACCTGGTTCAATATAGCATTGTAGATATCCGATTCTGTAAGAGAACCGCTTCGCTCGGTTTCCGGGACCACTTCCAGCAGCATGTATCTGAAAGATTGCACTAAAGCATTGAAAAAGAACGTTCAGTTGATTACCTGGTCTTGAACTTGACCATATTCCGACCTAAATTAAGAACTAGAATCAAGCGAGCTAATTAATTACGGTAATCAAAGACAGCAACTTCAGAGCGAGTAAACAACAACCAAACAAACATTCTATTTATTCCTCCACATCAACATTTGCAATGTTTGAACCATCGCGGAAACGCTATCGTATCCTTGATGTTAACAATGGACAGAGCGGATTGCATGAGTCGCTCCATTCCAACTCCAAAACCGCCGCTGTTTGGTTGACCACACCGACGTAGTTCCTAGATACCAAGGCGAGGTTCTCCACAGCTTCCGCATTTAGTCTCTGTTCAAGAAGATTCGCATCGTTCTCGCGCAGAGATCCTCCGGCAAGTTCACCTACGTACGGCGCTAAGAGATCGAAGCATTCAGCCTGAATAACCGGTAAGAGGAACGGATTTTCCACACTAACCAACCACGTCACCATTGCGCTTCATGTAAAACGGCTTCTGTCCTGAGGGAAATGCGTCACAAAGACGGGAGATTCGCAGAGCTCCACCAGCTTGAGTTCGTGGTTCTTCTTGAATCCATCCAAAGGCACTCTGACACCTTTCGTAGCGAGAAGCTTCACAGCTTCATCGTAAGTCATTCTCGGAAAGCGGTCAATGTTTTTACACATCTCGACTAAGCTTTTAGATTCCTTAAAAGTTAGTCTTCTACGATAGGCTCGCTATTTACAATGAATTACAGTGCCAGCGTAGAGCTCTGCAGCCTTTCCAACAAATGGCAGCATGCTTTCATCCGTCAGCGCATTCGCTACATGTCGAAGATGGTCTTCCACAATATCACAGAGGTCATCTACAGAATCCATAAACCCGATTTCCGCCTCCAACATTCTGAATTCAGCCATGTGCTGACGACTCAAGCATTTCTCGGCTCGAAACGCGGGTCCAATTGTAAATACTCGGGGTATGGCGCTGCAAACACGAGCTATTGGCGTGTGCGAACGCTAGATCACCTACCCAACAACAGATTCCAAATGCAGTTGACCGGAAACGGGAAGATAGACGCGAGGATGTCCGAAAAAGTCGTCGTCTTTCTGGCCTGCAACGTGAACGCTTCGCCGGCTCCTTCGCAGTCATTCAAAGAGATCATAGGAGTATCAATGTAAACGTATCCGTTTTTCTAGAAACTCACAGAGAATAGCCTCGCACTGCCGACAGCAATCTCACCTGGTAAAAATCATGTGAAGCCGAAGTAACGTGCGAGCGAAGATGCAGCAGCGAGGCAAACGACTCGGACTTTGGCCGGAGATGCAGAATGTTTCTCAACTGATCGGCGCTCGTTTTCGGGACGAAATTCTTCTCGTTCTTCCCGACGATTTCGCACTTTGTCGCTTGCAATTCCATCGCCTGCTGCTGGCCACTACTCGGTGTCCAGTCGCCTTCTACAGTTATCGCGCTTCCAACCGAAGCGGCACGACAGAGATCACGAGGAACGACGACCTGTATGAGATCAGTCGAGCAGCCGTCGTTCACGTGGAGAAAAAGCATTTTCCCCATTTTCTGTGTCTTGCGAACCCAACCCTACAACAAAAATCTGTTGTAAAACATTCCGAGTTTGTAAATACCTGAATTCTGACGGTTTTTGTCAACTCGGTCGTCCGTACCAGCTCTCCTACAGAAACCGCCGAAGCAAAATTACGTGTAAATATCCTCGACAACATCTAAATTTCATGAAATTCACTAACAATCGTCAATCGTCGGGATATTCAACGTTCAGAAACACTCGCAAAAACAAAATCCAACCTTCATGTAAATGAAACTTTAACAATAACAACAAAAAATCTAATTCTTCTCAAAACAAACAATCCAATTTCCCTGCTCGTTGATGGCGCTGTAGACTCTGAGACCATCAACCGCCTCTACCAAACCCTCGAGCTCTCCTTCCAAAAACAAGTGATAATACCGCAAGTACTGGGTGCCGCTGCCATCCTGCCAAGGAACCAACATGTCGCTCTGCTTGAAGACGCTTCCGGAATGGACCAAAAGCCGATTGGACTCTTTTTCTTGTATTTCCAGTTCTGTTGGCTCATCGATATCGCGTTTCTCTCGATATTCTTGGAAGAACGACTTCTTCTGGTCCATCGACCATACAGTTATAATCCCCTTCCCTCCCGGCTTCAGGATGCGACCCATTTCGCGGACTGCCTGCAGGCGCCTCTCTGGGGTCGAAAAGTGATGGATCACAGCGATGCATATGACTGCATCAGCAGCCTCCGATCTGAAGGTAAGTTGAGAGAATCCCCTCTTGCGATGTTGAATCCCTTCTGCTGCACAATTTCGCACAGATTCATACAGTAATCCATACCGAACTGAAAAATCATAATAAACGTCGTGTTTTTTATCTTCTATCTTCTACCTTGATAAGGCGATTGTCCTCGAAAAGGTACTTTCCATTGCCGCATCCGATGTCAAACATCAAGCTTCCGTCGGACAACGAAGACAAGAAGTTGGACACCGCGTTCCACTTTGAATGCCGTGTTTCATCGAAATGCGAAGCGATCGTTTCGTAAATCTCTGCCACGTATCTGTCTTCGATCTTCTTTGCCTGCCCGCACGTCTTCGGGAGAGCAGTTTGGCCGTTTCGGTCCCAATCGCAATATTCGACAAACGGACATTTGCAGGGTTCCTGTCGTATCCTGCGGAAGGTGATGGAGACACGTCGCTGTCGATCGAACACATCGCCCGTCGAAGGGTCCACGTCATATCGACGAGTAGCGATTCTAAAACGGATCCGAGATGATTCTTTGCATCTCATTGACATGCAAACCCGTGAGTGAAGCGATACCGCGCTGCGCCTCTCATGACGAGGAGACTTCGTGGCTCCAGAACCAGGGGAAGGTGAACATTTGGATTCGCGCAATCGCGGAAATCCATCACAACCTTTGACTGCATGCTCAATGAGATGATCGGTTCTTCAAACGGAGAATGAGCGTCAACGTGAGGTGGAATTCCGGTCGGTTTGTCTTGATTAGGTTCGTAGAAGTTCACTGTTACTTGGTCGGGTTTCTCTGATTCGTTTATCATTCCCTTTTCGATCAAACGATTGATGATCGCGCTAATCTGCTCTGGTACCGTATCTGCGCCAGCTCCGGCGCTGTTTGTGTCGTAGTCGAAAATGCTCCCAAAGTGTAGAACGTGTCGGTGTTTTATCGGAGTCTTGATCGAAGCTGGAATAAGTTTTGGAGGAGTTCCGGTTTTAGAATTTCTTACCTAGATTAGTGGAGGACGACGATGAACTAGAAGGATACGAATCAACTAGTTCGATTAACGCTTTCTCTTCATCCTCAGTGACAAAATCCGTCAAAATATTCAAACCTTCGGGTTTCTCGCATTCTTTTTGTTTGATTATCGGCACTGAAAATCCACTTTTGAACGAAACGAAAAGAATGAATCGACCAACAATTTTTAACGAACGCCATGTAGAAAGCGTGGTTGGAGTCATCCGCCACTTCGACGGGAATCGTTCCGTGCAGCTTGCCAAGCGCCAGTTCCGCGCATTCGACGCTCGAAAAGTCCACGAACGAGTAATTCCGAGTGGACTGGAACACCGTACACTTGCAACTGTCGTCAAAGAGCGGAAGATGTTTACAAGCGATTCTGGACGCACGCCGCACAGAACGCTGCTGTTGGCGACAAAGACTTTCTAAATTCATGATTCCTCATAACGCTACCCAATAGCTTCATGTTGCCTACATTCGTCGCAACGTCGCTCACTTCGATTTCGGGATCGTGTCGATGCAGCTGCCTCAACGCTTTGTGAGTCTTCTTCGCTAGCCTCTTTACATCTTCGGTTTGGTCTTTTCTGGCCTCTTTCTCAGCGTTGAAGTCTAAATTTAACAACTACGCTGCAGCACAATCCCAAAAAACTACTTACAGAGCTTTGATGACTTTGTCATTCCAACACTAAAAGCGGAAAGTACATTGAGGGTTGTGAAAGAGAAAGTATGGCTACCGAACGCAGAAGTCTCCCAAGACATTTAAAGATAAATAAACTTTGTCAAACATAACAACAATCAACAACATTCGAGTCGTATATTTCCCAGCCGAATGAGTTCCTTCCCGAACTTCTCATACAGCTCACCGCCTTCTTGGAACGCCGGAGCCGGCTCACGCATCGTTAGCGCTATGCGGCGACCGCGGATGTGAGTATAGTTGACACCGTGTTTCCACTGGTATCGCGCATCATCTGCCATGCAAAGAAGGGATCGACGAGGCATATGGACGTAAAGAAGTTGGCGAGTGGATTCGTTTACCAAAGTCATCACAGATCCGTTGATAAGATTGAGACTAAACAGTTCGATAGTAGTATTTATACGCGCTCTAAGATACCTAATGAGGCGATTTCCCCATATCCACATGTCGTCTTGATGCATTTCAATGGCGGACATACGTTCGTCGTTGTATTCCAGATTACAGAGTTCGAAAGGCTGGTAAGAGCCTAGTTTGGTGGAAGAAAAAGCGGTCATCTTGTTGAGAACCAAATCGGCGTAATCGGGCATTCCAACGAATCGAGTCATCTTAACCTTTTTGTGCTTGAAGTTCACTTGCGGACCGTAATCCTTGAAAATGAGTTAGAATGGGCTATAAAAGCTCAGATACAAACCTGCTTCCGTCTGCCTGACTGTGAGAGTACCCACTCCTTCTTGTCGATCACTTCCACCAGCGAGTTCTCCTCGTCCGGAGTCAAAAGTCGTTGATTAAGAGCAGTCCTTCAATCTTGATCGTTTCATCGGAGTCCCTAACGATCTGGGAGACTTCTTCAGTAGCTTCTTGGATCTCGTCGAGAGTAGCTGAGCACGCTAGCTTACTGTAGCGCACAGCGCATCCTCGGGAAGCTGAGAATACAAAAGTTGAATAGTCGGCATAAGGATCTTCTTCGGCGCGAAGTCGTTTCACGCGATCGGAGTTTATGCAACCGGAACAGAAGCGAATTCCTTTGCACCCACACGTTTGTAGGGTTTCGGTGGCTAAAGAATCCATCTGAAATGGTCACTCGAAATCATCAGAATAGTCGTGAACAGCATAGAGCAAAACGCTCAGAATTAAAAGAGAATAAGCCAAGTTTGGACTCAATCGCGTCAGCAAGAAACGGCACGTGTTCGCCAGAATAAACAGGCGCAGAAAACTTTGGAAAACGGCAAAAGCGGCTTCTGAGAAAACCAATCATTTCGTTCCTCGATACGACATGAATATGTGAGATATACTTCTTCAGAGATCGTTGTAAGACCGCTCTGAGGTGAATAACAATTCGCGACATTCTGAATCCCGTGACTCCCCGAGGAATCGACGTTCAGAATCTCCAGCGACTTTCAGCGAAACTGAGCAATTGGAAAACTGAAAAGTATGAATCGTGTCGGGATCGTTCGTAAACCTCAGATCAATAAAACAGATGATTGTTAAATTTTTTTATTCTTTGTTTTGGGTTATCGCGCCCACGAGCGGCTAGAACTCGCTCTGATTTTACGCTCTCGCTTCTCTCCACATTAATCGCGTGCCTTTGCTGCCTGCACAGTTTTATACCGGTGGATGTAAAATTGGTTGCTCGTGTAGCTACCGTACTCCCGCAATTTTGCCGCCTAAATTGATTTTTGACAAATAATTTATAGAATTAGCCAACTTTTCTCCTATCTTTTGTTCTTTTGCATCTGTCGACGTGTGTGCGCGATTTGTATGGAGTCCGCTTGCTCCTCACATCGCTGCTAAGGGACGACAATGCGGGCATCTTTCGATGATCGTTTGTTGGTCTCGTAGCGAACGGAGTAGCACCATCAAAACGCTGGAGTCGGATGACTGTATTCGACAAGGCTCCATTCCAGAATCCTTGCAGTATCAAAACAAACAAATTCTGCTGCGGTGGTCATGGCTTTTGAGTTCTCCACGAAAAAATGTGCGAGAATGCAGCCGTGAATTCGAAATGAGAAATCGCCGAATACGCGAGTTTTTTGAATGTTTTCAATGTTCTGCATCATCTTTCCATTAATCTTCTCCGATTTTGAAAGCTTCAAACGATCGCAATGTGTAAAGCGTCTATTGTTTCATCTTTTTTGACATTGCTGCAGGTATACTGTAGTTTCACACCTGCTGCCAGCGCCTTTCGAACGTAAATTACGTACGAATGGAAGTGAGAAAGCTTCTGCCTCTCATGTCGATTTTTTCGATGTAATTCTTTAATCGCGTTTTGGCCGCTCTATGGGCGGATTGCTTGTGGTTCATTATCCTCGTTTAGGTATAAAATTGACATGCTTTTAAGACCACACTGATAGATTTCCGGTTTTTTGCAAGATTTTTTTACTTAGCGGCGTGCGTAAAGGTCACCAATTTCTCTTTCGCTTGCGCGCGCACTTTTTTGTCACTCGTTTTTGCAATATATGAGTGTTTTTAATCCATCCAATTTACTCTACATCCCTCCGCGTCTCCCTTCGATGAGCGTGTAGCACTTTGTCTTCTCGCGTCCTTTCCGCGCTTTCAAACACTCAAGTTTACTCACTCACGGCGTGTCTTCGCGGTCGTCTGCCGCCTTCCCTGTCTGCGGCGACATTGATGATGTATGAAATGTTTGGGGTGGCGTCAGTCGTTTTACACAACAATTATAATAGCTCAGAGGGCTCGCGTCGCCAAGCTTTCGTATATCCGCCCTTCCACTTTCATTTGTTTGCTCTTTGCTGTCTGTGCGTCTCGGTTTTATGAAAGATGTGTTGTTGCGAGTTGAGAGATTTCTGATCCGTAAAACTCTTCCAGAGTGATTAAATCTGTTATGCACCGCCAGGAGTCTTGACCGACAACCAATATGAGCAGCAGTACTAGCTACTTCGACGACTCGTCTAGCGGCTCCAGCGAAGACTTGCCAACCGAGAAACAGAGCTCGTTTACCGTTTTCGTCTATCTTACGACGTGGCTATCTTTTAGACGTGCAAAAGAGCGGAAGCGCGGTGTCATTATGCAGACTGAGTTGCCTGAAAAGATGTCTGTGCTCGACGATCTCGTCATCGTCAGCCCGGTTGCCTCCTGCAGATAACAACAAACCGTTCCTCAGGTCCAGCTTGTTTACACATGTCTCTCCGACTATTTGCTTTTACACAAAGAATACTAAAGGTATTAGAATAGCATTCTTTATCGTATATTCCAGTTTGTGTATTGTTATTTTAGTTACGAAGCCACAGAAAAACGTAACACACAAACTTCTATGGTGCCATAACACCTTACTTCCAGTCGTAATGCGGCAAGCATTAGCGGCGAGCCATTTTACTATTGTAGAAGAATCGAAGAAGTGGATTGGATACTGGGGACGACATCTCAAGACCATGCAGTATCATGACGTGCAGCCTCATCAAAAGGTATGCACCGGAACGAAAATTGTGCATAATTGGAGTGAACGTCGTTTAGATTAATCACTTTCCGGGTGCTTTCCATATGGGTAGAAAAGATCGTCTTTGGATTCATCTCCAAGAGGCGCACGAGCGTTTCCCCGAAGATGACGAGTTCCTAATTATGCCTTACACCTACATTCTGCCAAGGGATCAGAAGAAACTAAAAACATTCTTGTCAGGGCCGGAAACGCGTCATGTCATTCTCAAACCGGTGAGTTTGCGTCATCATAGGGCAGAGGCAGTGAGCAGCCGTCCGCAAGGGTGTCGCTGTGGTTACGCATCGCATTACAAAAAGACGTCCAGGGTGTTGTAACGTAGACTTCTTGAGATGCACTTAACAGCTAAAGCAACATGTGACTCAAATTAGCCCCCGGCGGCAAGAAGAAAGATTTATTTTATTGCGATTTCAGCCGGCTGCTGCTCGCGGAACGGGAATCAGTATTGTTTCGAAATTCAAACAGGTGCCTTTGAAGGATCCTCTCATTGCTCAACAGTAAGCAGACCGATTCTCGATAAAACATCCAACGGAACGTGTTTAGCTACATTGAAAATCCTTTGCTCATTAACGGTTCCAAATTCGATCTCCGCCTCTACGTCTATGTGCCTTGCCTGGATCCTCTGCGGATTTATCTGTACGACGAGGGCTTAGTGCGATTCGCTTCGTTGCCTTATTCCAGTACTCCCGGCTCACATTCGAACCATTTCATGCACTTGACAAACTATAGGTAAGATCAAACATCACAAGTCTGGTTTCTGAAAAGCTAATATTGGTTTAGCATCAACAAACTAGCGCAGAAAGAGGGCTACTCCGATGATCCCGTTCCCAAATGGACGCTGACAGAACTGTGGGAGTACATGCGCAATGAGATGAACATCGATCCAACGAAAGTCCGTGAGAACATCGAAGACGTTGTGCGGAAGGCAGTGATCGCGTGCGAACAACCGATTCGGCAAACGCATTATCGTCACAACAGATATCCATTCACAAGGTATTTAGCCTCGTTCATTGCACACGAAGTAATTTCGATGATTCAAGTCACGAACTCTTCGGATTGGACATCATGCTGGACGAGACTTTGCGTCCGTGGCTTCTGGAAGTAAACATCTCGCCAAGCCTTCATTCGTCGACACCGATCGACATCCGAGTGAAAGCGCCACTAGCGAAGGACGTTCTGAATCTATGCGGCATGCGTCTGCCTCCCGAGTAAGCAGCTCGGTAGTCGCACTTTTGCTGATACGGTTTTCAGCGAGAAAGCGACTCATTTGACGCTCGACTACAGTACCACTCCGCATCATCTTTCGAAATGCGAAGATCACCTAGCGAAAGAGCGTCTTTTTGTGCATCACTACATCCACAACAATGTAAAATTAGTTCATAACGACTGCAAATATGAATTTTTCATTTCAGGCGATAGGATACGATATCATCGATGAGTTGACCGACTCAGATGTTCGAATGCTGGTCGATTTCGAAGACGAGTACTCGAGAAAGGGAAGCTTCTCTCTTATCTACCCCAATGAAGACAGTGCGGATTGTCTCCGTTACTTCGAAACTCCGCTCTACTCGAATCTGCTCCTTTTCGAATGGCAATCTCAGCAAAACGTGAATGGTCGACAACGTGGCATCCAGCGCCTCGACCAACTGTGCAAAATGCAGCGTCATCGCGCCAAGGTGACATTCCTTGAAAAGGAAGAGATGGGACTGGTCGTGGCTCCTCAGGAGCTTCCCGTTTCACCTAAGGGAGCAGCTTCGACCGTCGAAGACGAGAACTTGACTGACCGGGAGCAGCTGATCTCACCGTGCGCCGATTAATGTTCCGACCGTCGTCATTCCTCCGACGTCTTTCGGCTTTCTGTCACTTCGAACAAACTGCTAGATTTCAAATTGTGTTTCCACGTGCTTGTTGTTGAACGTGTAGGCATAAAATGTCGAGAAATTTTTTGTAGGTCAACTATTGTATTCTGAATGTTTGTCTTTATTGCAACCGAACAATCGGTGTTTATGAATATCGCAGAGCGTGGTGGGACCTTTAGACTTCTCATTTGTGGAATTGATCTCGAAATTCTCTTTTATTGTTCGGGAAATCTGTATTGAGACCAAACTTGAATCATTTCCAGGGTTACCACGATGGCCGAATCCGCGGCATCCGAGTTGGTGCAGTTTCTGACTATCCGCACGCGTCCGGACATCCTAAACGCTGCCGTCGAGTATCTGATCCAAGTTTCGGACAAGAACGAAGGCGTTGAGCTCTTCTTGAGCGAAGACTTCAAGATTGGACGTGCGCTTTGTCAGCTCTTCGTGGATTTGGGAGGAAACCGCGGTGGCGTTTTCTCCGTCCTCACGAATGTTGCCGCGCAGTCGGCCGAAGTCGCGAACTTCGTCATCAACCAAAGTGAACTGGTCCGACGTTGCGCTGAGGTCTGCGACAAAGTTGACGGGAAGGAAACGCTCCTAGCGGCTAAGCTGCTAGCGAATCTGTCGAACCATTTCCCGGGAAAAGTCTATGAGAAGTTGAGTGAGATTTGGCCCCGATTCGTAGAGAATGCTGTTGGTGAGTTGATTTCTTACGGTTTCTTGAAATGATGATAATATTTGAAGATTTGTTGCTGAAGAGCGACTCGCACGAGGCAATCGACTTTCTTGGATACGTTCTGGTGAATTTCTCTCACATCCAGAAGGTCCGCAAGGAGATCTGCAGCACTTACCTCCCCAAGTTCCTGCCACTCATTTCGCAGCACGACAAGCCAAGAAGACGCCTCATTGCGGTCGATATCATCAGAAATCTGTCATTCGATGATGAGAATCATCAAGCCATCCTTGACTCTGGCGACGATTTCTTGACCGCTGCGCTCGCACCACTAGCCGATTCTAACGACGAAATTGATGAAGAAGAGATGAGCAAATTGCCTATTCGACTGCAGTACTACGATGGCAATCGCGAATCAAATCCTATCATTCGCCAAAAGTTGATTGAGACGTTTTATCAGGTACGTTGATTGATTTCGTGCGCTCTGATTACAGTAGTCCTGATTCAGCTATGTGCAACTAAGGTCAGTCGCGAGCTTCTTCGCTCCAAAGGAATTTACTACATCCTGCGAGAACTCGACAAGGCAACAGCCGAGCCAACCGATCCTAACGCACCACCTCCGAAGATGAAGCTCACCGACCAGGAGCACACTCTTCATGCCCTCATCGGAATGCTGATTCGCTACGAAGCCGATCTCGATATCGACCCGAATATGGAATCCATACGCAGCCTTGGGGAACCGAAGATCACCGAGATCTTCGACGAGTGACAAAATACTCTCGCGTTGTTGATATAATTTGTTACCGCCTGTTGTTGTTTCGTGTGTTTACAGATTCTATGCTGATCCCTGGGATTTTGCTGATTTTGGGGTCGGAAGGTGGAGAATCAAAGCGAGACAACATTGGTTGATCTGGCTTGTACACATATTAGCTGCGCTGAACGGCTACGGCGGAGAGCGCGAAGCAAAGGCGCGGAAGCCGTCAATCAGTCGTCGTGTTTGTGGAGAGATTACCGAAGAGGTCAATGACGGCTTGAGGAGCTGAATCAGAAGCAGCAGGATGCCGCGTCAATATTGGTTCAGAGAATGTCGGTCCCTCGCTTCGCGTCCGCCGCGAGAGGACGCGTGAAATTTCGCGCTCCTATTTTACGACAGATTCTGCGAGCAGTTTGAGCCGAGCGGGCGAGGAAGTCGAAGAGGACTTTTATGACCGCTATAAAGTGTCTCAAAAAGAGTGCGCGAAAGAGAAGCGGAGATTACCAAAGTGGAACGGGAGCAGTTAACTGACAATTAATGCGCTTCGTTGACAACCGTGAAAAAAGCTGCCGCATGAACTCGGCCGCTCGCCGACGACCGATACGGTATCTCGTCGTCATAAATGACCTGGCGCCGTCGTGGTCAATAAAACAACTAATTTGTACTCAAATTATACGACCTGAGGGCGCGTACACTCGCGAATCCGCACTTCTGCCCATCAATCGTCGTTTACATATTACAACTGTTTTCGTTTATGCGAGTTTTATCGCTTTCGTGGCCTCTGTGGACTCGAGAAGCTCGTAAAGCACTTCTAATCGCCTGAAATGTTATCTTTGACACGGTCAGGTGTTGCTCGAAGAGACTTCAGTGGACGCGCTACCGTAATCCAATTAACTAATTCGACGAGCAACGCGGAATTAGATCTTCCAAAGTACAAAAGATGAAACTCGAATTATCTGCTGACCCGACGATAGACGTGACGAATCGGAGAAACAAGTCTGGCGAATTACGGTAATCAACGGTGCAACATTCATCACGCGCGTCTCGCGGTGAAAAAACTCGGATGTCAGCGGGTGGTTACTGTAATGTCCGGAAATCAAAGTCGCTTTTCTAATCAGAATCAACGCCGCCGAAACTCTTCAGAACAAACAACTTGTCGCCTTCCAATCAGAACATTCAACAGCGACGTTACAGTTCCCGATCTCTCCGATCTTTCAATCAGAACACCTTGGAACCTCATGTCGCTCCGCGAGTGTCAAGTCCCGCAGCGATTCTCGTTGATCATTTGCTAATTCGTCCCCTCAAACCCGCGAAACCACAAAGCGAGAACGTCCCCGATTCGTCCTTTGCCCGAAGGCGAATCATCGAACGTTCTTCTCCCTTTTTAGCGACATTCGCTCTCTTCACGATGTGTCAAAGCGCATTTGCCACGCTCGAATGCCCTCGCGCGTTCCTTCTCGACGACGTTCTCCCGTGACGAGTTCACCTCTCGCGCGCGGAGGGCGTCTTCTCGTTGCAGAAGACAAAAGACGCGCAAATTCGATTAGATCGTATCCCCGGCGGCCGAAGGCAAACTTTTTGCCTTTCGACGTTTGCGGAAACATTTGTGGACGCGTCGAGTTAATGAGTTGCGACGCCGCAAAACGAGATTCGTGTCGAGATTGGCGCTGTGAAGCCAAAAAAGAGATTCCAACGCTTCGAAGGTTCCGGTAGCGCGTGGAACATGTTTGGAGGAGGCGAGGAGCAATAAAGCGGCTAAGCGGCGGCTTCATTGAGAGTTTACGACCGTGTTTGGGGAAGAGATGCTCTGACACGTTCGGAAAACGATATTTTTAGGATAATTTGTTTGTTTCCACTTGTTGAAAGGGTCGCACCACCGATTCTAACCGAAAAATCGCGCTTCTCCTTCGAAATTCGCTCATTTGAACGTCCCCGAATTCTCATACGATCCACCGGGCCAATCACCCACAAACATCTCATCATTGGCACCCCGGCGAACGCCACCAATCGCTTCGCCGCAACATTAACATAATTCAAAGCCTCGGGCCGTTGTTTTCCGCCACCACGATCGTGATCGCTGCTCCCAGTTCACAATTCATCTCCGGGACAAGTGTGCCTGACAAGTGCAGTTGTTTCCTCGTCGCCGAATTCGAATCGAACGCACAAAAACGCGCTCCCTGTGGGTTCTCCGCCGCCGTTTCGTCGTCGATTCTCCGAGGAGGTGTTAACAAGTGTTGACGAATTGATCGCCCGCGCGCCTATTGTATTCGGCAAAGAGAATAAACGATAAATCTCCGCGCGAAAGCAGCTTGTCACTCACTTTGCGCGCCCTGAAAGACGTGCTAAGTGCTAAGCGGGCGAAATTGATGTGCTAAGGCGAGAAAATTTGAAGAATTAGAGGTGAATCATGTAAACAGCGACTGACAAACAGGAAATGATTGCGCAGGAAGAGCGGTTTGAGTGGAATTTGCACACAGGAGTGACGTGTAACCTCTCCCTCTCGCTCGGTGGTGTCAAGTGGCTGCAGCAACATGTTCTGAGCGCCATTCGAAATTGAAAATGATTTTTACAGTAAGAAACAATGCCATTTCAATTCGTTCGTGTCAAGACCACACGAGCCGTTTTATGGAAATTCTTGATTTCCCTTCTCAAGCGCCTGCGAATCCGAGAAGTCATCCGATTTCCCTATTTGTTAATCGCCAACGGCATATCGTATAACACACATGGACCCGTCCGCGGCCTTCTGTGTGTGAGGGCCAACGCCTTAGCACCCAGCAAATCCATCTCCCCGCGTGTGTACACAAGACAGACGACGCGGCGGCGGCTGCGGCGTCGGCATACGATAACAACTTTCTCGCGCCAACGCATCGAACAAGCTTCTTCTTCTTCGTCGTCGCCAACCACCACCACCACACATAACGCTTTTTTTCGCCCCATCAATCATCGCCTCTCGGAAGGCGTCGACTTCTCCTCTCACAGGAGGCAGTCGCTGGAGGAGTCAAGCAAGAAGAGAGGAATTAATGGGCCAACGCTCGGTCGATTTGGCAAATAATCGACGCGTTTTTGTTCGCGACAACTCACTCAACGCGGTTCAATCGGAAAGTGCTCGGAGAGCGGCGAATCAAATGTGTCTGGAATGCAGCGGTTGTTCTGTCACAAGGCAGGAAGCAGAGCTGATTGCTGACAACGTATCTGACGCTTCGGTCTGTTGATGTTTTGAGTGCATTGCACGTTCTCAAACTTGAAATCGGTCAGGAAACTGAAACTGCTTCCATTGTTGAGTAGATCTGCACTGCAAACACCGGCAATAAACCAATTAAATAGGAGAGCTCAATCAACTCGAAACGTAATCCGCGCAACTCCATTCAAATTTCGAAAAGCGCTGGCCAAAAATTGACAGCTACTGTATTTCGTTATTGATTGTTCAGGCAAGTCTGTCTAGGACCGCAAAATTACTGACAAATAGAACAAATCACTGCACTATTGAAGTCATCCCTACTTCCGCGTCTCAAATCCCGCGTGTTCTAATCTACCGTAGCGTGCAACTAATATCCAACAGCTGCCGGTCGAGAACAGAGAAACCGCAAATCTTTCATCGGCCGCTCGTCTCGAGGGCAATAATTAATATCTGTTCTGTTTGGTTAGGCGGCGTGCGGGCCGCCGCAAGGGGAGAACCGATGTTCCGCAATGTAACAATTCTTGTTGCCACCGAACGAGATCATAAATTACGCGTCGGCGCACCGAGTGCGCTGATCGCCGTAAAGCGCGGAGCACTTTGGCGGCGACTTCGGTAGACGTTGAGGAACCGAACGGGCCACTTGCCTGTGGCCCTGAGCTCATTTGTCTTTGTTTTATGGCGAGACGATCACCGACGACACGGCGATTATCGTAAATTTCGAGAAAATCGTTTTTTGAGTCGACAAAAACATGATTGCAGCGGGGATTTCGGTTTCCACCGGCGCTGATTACATCGAGCGGTGCGTCGACGACCGAAAGGAAGTGCATTTTGCAGAATGTTGATAAAAAGGGCGAAGTGATTACGGTAGCGGATATCAGTGACCGCAAATTCGCCGCCGCATCTCCCACTACCGTAATCCATCCGGCGCCCCCTTTGTAAGACAAACTGGCGTTCTCTTCGAGCTTCTCGTGAGCTTCTCGGCTCACGGGTTTCGGATTTCGTCGCGGCGACTAATCCGATAGAGTGTTCGCCTTCTAATTTGTCTTGTTTGCTCTCAATCGACTCCGCTTGGAGGAGGATAAGCGGTGGGTGACCTCAGCAGTGTTGTGACACATGGCCAGCACCACTGCTGCGCGGAGTCACACTTCAAGAGGCTCTCGAAGCGATCGGAACGAATACCTGTCCGACCGAGATTGACGACGATCTAAACAGGTCCTTATGCGTCCAATCGCCGCTGATTTGAGGTCAGAAGTCACAAACACACCGGAAACCTGAACTGGAGTGCGAGTCAACACACAGCAGACGGTGGTTTATGTCGCTGCGAGACCCTAAACGCACTCCAAACGGCCACGGGCAATTCGTACCTCGTAATGGCCCCTAAACTGCTTCATAATCGTCGTTGGAAGCGCCTGTAAACCCATAAAACGGGTAATATTTGCGCTCGCTGGCCCTATTAATTAGAATTAATGGAAGTTCCCTCGTTTCCCTCCAATTTTCGTTCGGCGCGCCGAGAGAGTCAGCGAGTCTGGTGCGCTGCTTTCGGAATCGCCAACTGACGCCGAAGGGAGTGACGAGTTGATGCGCTGCGATGATATATGAAGTTGTTGAACTCGTCCATCTCCAACAGGCGCCGCCATCTCTCGCGGCGGTGGCCCCGGCGATCCAAGCGGAGCCAGGCGCACCCTTGTAACTCGTCAACAGCGGACAAGGTGTATTAATTTGTTTTACAACCACAACAAGAGCGGCGATCGCGTCAGGAGCCGCCGCCGCTCGCTCGCTTCATCGCAAATCGACTGTAGTAACAATTGGAGGAGTTGTCAGAAATCGCAGCTTTTTTGCCGCCGCGAGAGGCGCTCGGGAGTGGAGGGAGAGCGGATGCGAAGTGCCAGGCGACGCGATGGCTAGTGTCGATTTTGACGCCGTGCTGTACGTGGGTTACGGTAGTTATTGATTTGAGGATCGCGGGATCGAAGTTCGTTCGATCGTCGACCGGCGAAGCGGATTGCTGGCAATGAAGTGGACTTGAAATCAAATTCAACGACTACAGTACTCTGTGCTCCTCGGAGCCTCCAGATTCTCCCACTTCGACCCGCGCGCGCGCCAAGTGTCGCATTTAGCGCCACCGCTTAACACAGAGTCTTCGGTAATTAGCCCGCGATGTTCGAGTTAATTGGCTGGGAAATTGGCTTCTTCCTCGCTAATAACGACTCTTCTGACGATGTTGTGATGGATTAATTCGATCTGCGCTCGTTCCTCGAGTGTTTGTCAACATAGCCGTCGTCGATTAGCGTCGCGAACTTCGTCTACCGTATTCGATTACAAAACCAACTTGTGCCCGGCATGGATCGATGGCGCAACTTGGCGCAGGAGCCTCAAATCGACGCGTAATCTGTTTGCGCAGTTCGAGTCCGAGTCATCGATATACTTGAACCCGAAATCGCGTCGCCGGTGAACACGACGACGCGACTCCCGGACGCCTTCTGCTGTTGACTCAGCGCACTCGTTGCGTGGATTAGGCGCAGAGCGCGCGCGAGGTTGAATTACCGTTGGCCGAGGCGCGCGCCAAACTTTTTGCAGTTGCTGGTGGATATTGTGTGCAACACGGATATGTCATACGTTCGGTCAACGCGCTTGAGCAAACAAAACAGCGCTACAGTAAGATTGATGGGAATTGTAATGGAAATTGATGCTTCTGGAGCTTAAAATAAAAGGAAATGTCCTTTTCCCATCGCGCTCGCTCGCGTCAAACGCAAAAAAAGTTGAAAAGACGATTAGAGTTTTTGAGCGCCAAGTGATAACGGTAATCGGAGTGCGTTTCGCACGCCAAAAGATCGCGCAAAAAGGTGTTTGTTGGAGGGAAAGGTGGCTTGTACTTGTTGTTTGGGAGCACCGCTATTCGTCACGGAACTTATGACACTCGCAGTGATCACAGACCACTGAAAAGCCCCGTTTTTGGCGAATTTGAACAGCTGAGCGCCACCTACGATGCCTCCACGATCGCCAGAAATTCAGATTTTTATGAGAGTTCGACTGGAGATCATCGTGAACCGCGAATAACCATCGCCACCGCATCGATTCCTCCTCCCGCTCGCCTCTTCTAGAACTCCCAAACCGAAAACCCGAATTGCGACTTGTCGGCGCATGTTCCCCGCTTGGAGAACACGTCTTCTACCTGGCGAACCTTCAAAGCACCGCGAAATCCCAATCTATTATCTCGGTCTCCAGCAAATTGATGTTTTCATTAGTGGCGAACCCCTGGAAGTCGCGGCGTCGACATCTCTGTTCTTCGCCTGTCGAACCAGTCCTCCGCGTTTGTTGATTTTCGCACCTCTCCACGTCTTCTTCTTCTTCAGCAGCAGCAGCTCCTCTCTACCGCTTCCCCGCGCTCCTTCGCTCGACGCCGCATCGCAAACAAGAATCGGCGACGGCTTCGTCCATCCATCATCGCGGCGACGGGGCGCGCGAGCGGGGGCGACAGATACCCGTATCGGGAAGCGTTGAGCATGAAACAAAAGGAAAGTGGTGACGCCGCTCTCGCGCGCTGGCGGTGACACGTTGGCGCGTCAGGGAGATGGATGGATGATGAATCCCGACCGGCGACCGACGGTGGCGGCGGCGGAGGAGCGCGAGAAGAAGGCTTCTGACACCTGCGAAGACGCGCGGCGGAACAAAGACGCGCGACTCATTAATTCTCGTCGCGAAATTACAAGTTTCTCCGCCGTGTTAATTAACATGCATTGCGAGTGGCGACGCTCCCGATTTGCGCGCACCGACCAGCAGCGCAGATAGCCCGAGGAGACCCGCTACCCGCCGCTGGAACGTTCGTTTCCATCGTTTGACCGGTGAATGCGAGCTACGAAGCGCGAGGGGGTACTGTAGGTTGGAGAAGGACATCACACGCTGACAACTGGCAACAGTCGCCTGTTTTTGGGGGCAAAATGATAATTTTGCTTTCAGTTTGGATCCCCGAACTCCTCCAAGCAGCCGCTACTCAGATCAGCGCGAATCCAGGCTTTCGATACGCAAAATACCCTGAAATCCCTTGTTTTTGTGGTTTTTCGATTGCATCAGCGGAAGTAGATGCTTCGCATCGATTTTCCCCCCTTTCAGAGCTCGTTTTCAATACTCCGCTTCAGGGAACATACCGTACTCTTTACAGAATTCGTCGAAAGTCAATCTTTAACCGTTGTTCCGTAGAGCGAACCCGAAACTTCAAATTCTCGCTTATCTTCCCGCTGCGGAGATCGGTGACAGCGATGGAGATACGCAGGGAGATATCACAAATTGTGCGCGACAGGAGATCGTCAAGAAGATGAAGTTTTTTCACGCCTTTGCGTTCTGATAAGAACGACCGCCGCCGAAAGGGTTTTTCGACGTTTTCCACGACGACGAAAGGTCGTTCCCGGCGTGTCGAGAGTTGCAAATAGGCGTCGGAATACCGTGAATTCGCGATTTTGGGTTAATTGCTCAGAGGACCGTGACAAAGTGACGAGAGATGCGATTTTATGGTTTTAGGCGATGAAGAGACGCTGCCTGGAACCAGCGGTAAGCTGGAAATGGCCGCAGAGACGATCTTTGAACGCGGAATCACGAAATCTGCACTTTACCTCCCTTCTCCACCCGCCGGAGGCAGTTCCCTTCCGGGAACTCGATTAGCTACGGTAGATGCGTCTTTGCAAATGGACTGACTGAGTCACGGAGTTTGAAGTCAACTCGGGCGTGACAATTAGCACTTCGGGGTTGAAAGTAATCACGCGTGTACTTGTCCTATTTGCACACCCCAACGGTCTCGACAGTCGACGACGACGGCGGCGGTGGCACGAATGTTGCAAATTGGATCAGTGGGGGGCGTTCTTCGCGTCTTCGCGCTCCTCGACGCCGCGAGCGAGCGAAGTCGTCGCCTCGTTCGTAATCACAACGCGACGCGTGGGGCGCGCTGGATCGGATAGAGACGATCTGGCGCCGTTGGGTGCGATTTTTGTAGTTTTTTCGCGATTTGTAGGCGGGAAAACAACGCGATTTTTTCTTCATCCGCTCGCTCTGATCTCATTTTTCTCCTAAAATTCTGATCTTACGTTCCAGGACCACAGCGCGCGCATCCCCCCGTGGCAGACTCATCCATCAAAACATCACGCCTGCCTTGCAATGTCACTTTTGACCCAAAATACCCAACAAAGACCGATAAGAACATCTGTTTTTCGCCTCTGCTGCTGCTAAGTCGGCTTCCGATAACGTCGCGCGCGTCTTCTTTCATCTCTTCTTTCCCTCTCAATTAACCTACTTCCCCCCTCCCCTGCCTCCTACTGTACCTCTCCAAGCCGAGCTCCTGCCGCAGCTTATCCCTCGACACCGTCGGCCAGGTGGCGCGACGGTCAACGTGGTCGTCGGTGTTCTCGAGTGTTAGTAATACCGTAGTAACATCATCGTCGAGAAGTCGCGCGATTAGATGTTTGCCCGCGCACTTAGCCGAGGTAATCAGATACCGCGCGTGGGGCCGGGTGCGCTCGGTCGTCGCGAGCCAAGTGCCGCGGCGGAGATCTCGCGCGGCTTAGGCTTAAATGGTCGCGAACAACAGTCGCTACATATGTTTATTTGTCGCGATCCACTCGAGCGCTCTTCCGCTCGCTGCCGTCGCGCAGCTCCTCGAGGACTACCATAATCGACTCAATTTGGCGTCGCGCTAAGTAGGGCAGGTCGAGGGAACGAATCTCCCGCAAATCATCCATCGAAAATGAGATGGATCGGTCTTGCAGCGATCAGAAGTACGCTACAGTAACCGAACAATCGTGACAATTCCGATGCTTGTCTGCAATTTCGATTTTCGATCGCTATGCGCATAATCCTACCGTAATCCGTGTTTACAGCCTCGAGTATTAGGTTCGTAATCCAGAAACCAGAAAGTACTTTCGATCTTCCGCAGAATCCGTTTTTGCGTCAAAGTAATTCGTGTCAGGCTGAGTCGTCAAATGCGCAAAAATCGGGGATTGATTGATCATCAGGGAAATCGTGTCAAGACCACACGTCAGAAAATATTTATTTCAACGCACAAAAAACGAAATTTCATTTCGAGTTAATCCAGTTGTTACCGTATTCGTCTGTCTTCTCACCGCATGACATGACCGATTCTAATTGATCGATCGTTTCGAGACCACCCTTCAGCAGTTTTTTCACCGTTTAATTGTTTCAATTAATCTTCTCTCGCCTAAAGACCGTAATATTCGAGTTGTGCGTCGGGCACGTGACCTCGCGGGGTCTTCTGCCGACTCGAAGCGGCCACCCAACCAGATACATGGCGAGCACCGTGTACAAGAAGTGTCGCTCTCCGCGCTCGAGAAGTGTCGATAGCGAAGGATTAACCAGTTTGCGTGCTGCTGCAGTGTAAATTGTTCGAGAGTTCGGCCCCGCGAACCCTCCACAAGCCTATTAGTTGCTTCGCAAACAGATCAGCACAGCAGATTCCTGTAAAGAGCGACAGTAGAAGCGCGGTGTTAGTTACCGTAGCCTCGTCGCGTCAACAGGCGAGCGGGCGAGGCGCGCAGGACGATTATTTCGTGTTTTCGATGATCCTCCGCGAACTGTTTGTGTTACTCTCGAAGTCGAGGTCGACGCCTCGCAACTCCACCGTACATATCATATCACTCCGCTGCCGAGCGAGCGAGCGAGTGCTGCTAGGCGCCGAGGTTTGATCTCTCACTTTTTGATGCTTTTCCGGAATTTCAGCCTCCGAAATGCTTGAAATGCCTTCGGAATTGGTCTTGAAGCGATTTATCCCCTTTAATCCCCATTCCATTCGCGTTCGGTCTTCAGATCGGCCAGAATTCTAAGAATCTCCTCGTAATTTCAAATTGCCACCGCGGTTTATCATCAATATTTTGTAGAAATCACTTTACTGCGACCCTGCCTTCTCACCTACAGTAATCTGGCACCTCTTGACCGATTAGAGCAGCTAATCCGCCTCAACAAACCCTCATTTCCTCGCCTTTCTCCGCAAAACATTCCAGAATCGGCGTCCCACCGTACCCCTCGCTCGCACACGCACATAATCCGCGGCGGTTCGCCTACAAACAGGTCCTCGGCCAGAGGCCTTATCAGCGCCCGGAGCCCTATCACCGGTGGAGCGCCTTTGAGAGGTCGATGCCGCGTGCGCTAATCCGCCTCGGGCCGGCCGCGGCGACGTGCTACTCTCCCGCGAGTTAATCCCGATGGCAAACAGAGCGGCATCTCTTTTGACACCGCGCGGGGCGACGGCATCGATAAGCAATCGGCCTGACTTGATGAGGAGGAGCTGATGATTCTCCCTTCAGGAGTCGACGACGCTGTTGTCAGTCGCTTCGCTCGTTTGTTGGTCGAGGCGGCGCGACAAACGACGCACGGAGGCCCGATGGAGTGGCGACGGCGGCAGGAAAACTGTCGAAATGAAGATTAGATTAGAGGAGCGAAAAGCAAGCAGCGAATCGCGGTGATTGTGGGAAGCGAGCGAGCGGCGACGGGGAGTGTTGTTTGTATTTATGCCCCGAGGCGACGGGGCGACGTTGTTTGGCCCCGTCGACAAAGTTATTTTATGGCTAATTTATGAGGGAAACAGTTATAATCAGGCGAATCCTGTCGGGATCATTTGGAGACCGTTTTATGACGCCGATCGGTCGGATTATCGTAAAAGTTGGTTTATGAAGTTTAGTTCATAATTTGGGATTCAGGCACTTCGGTGTCGCTCCGATCTTAACGCAATTTGTCCGTTTTTTGTTCGTCTTTCCGTCCGGGAGTTTTTTCCCGGAATCAATTGCGCCGCAGATCTGATTTGCACGAGCAATATGGTTAGCAGCCGTGGAATGAGTCATCTGAGGACTCGGTAGCCGATTATCGGCCGGTTCAGGCTGCAAAGTCAACCGAGAAACGAGAATTGAGCGACACGGACGCGCGGTGTTCATCGCTTCGAGACCACGTGCACCCCAAGTGCGTCTGTACTCGCCGTCTGCGCTAAACGCCCCCATCTGCACCCACAGTTCGCTGCTCTAAAATTCGAACTGAAACCCCGCCTCTCCGGCCCTAATTTGCATACAATCTCCGCCGCCGGTAAACGGACACTCGACGCGCCGCCCGCTCATGACTCCGCGAATTCCAAAAGAAGAAGAAAGAAGATCCTCCAAATTGGGTTCTCTTCCCCTCTTTTTCCGCCGCCGTCGCCGCCGATTCTCCGCCAATTTCCCCTCCAAACAACCGCTCGCCGCGCCCACCGTCGCTGCAGTCGTCGCGCGGCGCGACTCTGCGACGCGACGCCCCGCCCGAGACGGCCACGCCCCTCCCCGTTCACAGTCTCCCACCAATCGGAAGGCGCCGCGGAAAGTCGAGTAAATACAAGTAGAGAGGTGTCAATTTCGGCAGTTGCTCCCTGCGTGAGTGGTGTTCAAACAGGCGCCTCCTCGCCACCGCCGCTACCGGCGACGTCGCAGTCGCGATTCGCGGCTTCCGCGAAAATCATCCGCTCGCCACACACGTTTAACGCGCTTCATTCTTTGCAGATTCTCTCGCATCGTCTTTCCGGCATCGTCCGAGACGTCTACCGTCGTGTACCTCACTCCTCCTCTCATGGCTTACCCGCCGCATCCGTTTCTCGCGCGGCCCAACTTCGGAATGCTCGGCGGTCTGATGCCGACGGCGCATCCGCCGTTCGCACCGATGCCCGGACCTGCCGGAGCGTACTCGTCGCCGCACCGCTACCCCATCGACCTGAGCTCGATCCCTCCGCAATTCCTCATGACTTCAAATGGCCAGATTCCGCCGATCGACGACTCGGTGGTCGACAATCCGAAGGTGGAACTCGACGACCAGGAGCTCTGGGACAGTTTCAGCAACGTGGGCACCGAAATGGTGATCACAAAGTCCGGAAGGTTGGTTGTGTTAAGTTTCTTCTTTGCTCCGCGTCTCCCTCACGCGCTCCGCGTTCTTTGATTCGCTAATTCGATTAGCCCCACGGCGAAAGGACACCAGCGAACTGCTGTCTTCGTCCGTTTTTTGCTTTTTCGCTTCGTTTTGACGTCTCCATTACGAAACGCTGAAACGTTTCGACGTTTTATGGGCACAAAGAAACCAATTCGCGTCTCTCGACCCACCCAACGCGTTGCAACGTCGTTGACAGGGGGGATACGGTAGAAGCGGACGCTGTTTGTGCAGTTGTTGTCGCAAAACGCAAATAATCGCTTTATTCGGATTCCTCACCACAAAGCAGCGCGCAATTGAGGTCTAATCCACACAATCTTATCGCGCAGCTCGATCGCCGCCATTAGCACTTGGACAAATTAGCGCTGCGATCCCACGATCTGATTCTCGTTCGTTTCAGACGCATCTTCCCGGCCTTCAAGGTCAAAGTTTCCGGTCTCGACCGCAAGGCGAAGTACTTCTTCATCATGGACATCATCCCCGCCGACGACCAGCGCTACAAGTTCCACAACTCGAGGTGGATCACCGCCGGCAAAGCCGATCCCGAGATGCCCAAGAAGATCTACTTCCATCCGGAGTCGCCCGCCACCGGCGAGCATTGGATGCAGAAAGGCGCCAACTTCCAGAAGATGAAACTCACCAACAACATGTCCGACAAGCACGGCTTCGTAAGTCGCTTTCCTCTACCGTAACCCTCCTTCAAAAGACATTTTTCCATTTGCGTTTGCTCCTCTAATCTCTGTTGTCGTTGCGTTCCCACACAGCTTTCCTTATCACCACCGCCAAAAGTCACACGTTCGGCATTAATAGTTTCGCTGCCGCGGCGCTTCAGCTTCACCGCCGCCTGGAATTCCTCTGTGGCCCTCCGCATACGGTAGCGCCCACCGCATTGTGTAAACAAAAACACTTTTATCGAGGTGCTCGCGGCTTGGACGAGTCCGCCGTCGACGCCGGCGTTGGTTAAGTGGCCGGAGACGGCGCGCCCTCCGCTTATGGGGCGGCCAGGGCCGCCGAACCGAGGGATGTGTTGACAGCGCCATAGCGACAATTGGAAGCGTCCTCGCGGACACGTTTTACGCCACATTAGAACGACGACGAGCACAGGGCGAACACGCCGCCGAGGATTAGAGTCTCCAGAAGCAGCGAAACAGCGATTAGAGGGCCATAAAATAGATTGACCCCTCGGGCTCGGGGAAACGTGGAAGTCGTTCTTCGCGCGTTTTGTGCGACGGAGGCGTTTGTGGTGGTGGTGGTGGCCCTGTTGGGAGTGCACACAGCGCAGGGGAGCGAGTCATATTTGTCAATTTATTACTTTCCGTACACAGAAGTTTTACGATCGGTGATAAGAGCGAAAAAGGTCGCGATACCACCTGCCGGCGGCTGAGTCGACCGAAAAACGCAACTTTTTCGGCTGTAGGCGAGGGACACCGGCGTTTTGAGTGCTGAAAAAGCGCTGTTACAGCCGGGGTTCTGGGATTCCAGTGATAGATCATCCTGGAAGCGTCCGAGCACTTCCTGAACTTGTTTTTGTCGAGAAAATTTGATTGAAAAACAGAAAAAGGCGAAGTGGGGAGGGAGATCGAACCCTCAAATCGATCATTTCCCTCCTGAATTCCTCTCTTTTCAGACGATTCTGAACTCGATGCACAAGTACCAACCCAGGGTACACATCGTGCGGGCGGATCATCCCGCGCAGCTGCTGATCGCCACCTTCCACACGTTCATCTTCCGTGAAACCGAATTCATCGCCGTGACGGCCTATCAGAACGAAAACGTAAGTGCAATCCTGAATTGCCTCCTTCCGACGCTCCCGCGGGGCCTCTGGCGCTCCAACCACCCGCATCGGCTCGCGGCGACCGTCGCCAAACAAAAACACAATTAGTGAGAAAATTCGCCGCTCGGCATTTTCGCCCTGGCCGCTTCCAATTACCGCCAACCGACCCGCCGCCGCCGCCGCTAATCAACTCGCCTCCGATCCCGGGGGTCCAATCGACGCCCGCGTACGGTAAACCCCGAGGGAGGACTACCGTACTCGCCCCGCGCGCACTCAATTTGAGGTCCGCGACGACGGCGCCACTAATTGAGTGGAAAATTGCGCACGTCACCACCTAACAAGGACCACCGCCTGCGCGTTCCTTCCTTTCCTCGTCTTCTCTTCGAAGAGCAGCTGAAAACGATTCGCATTTCAGGTCACACAACTCAAAATCAATCACAATCCGTTCGCCAAAGGCTTCCGCGATACCGGAGCCGGGAAGCGCGAGAAGAAGCGGCTGATGAGCAAAGTGGCCGCGAACGGCGAAGTCAGCTCGACGCACAACGGCCACGACCACTCGAGACCCGACTCCAGAGCCTCCGTGGCTTCGGACGCCTCCTCGGAGGACTCCGCTCCACCGGCGAAGCGCGCGAAAAGCGACTCGTCCTCCTCGACGAGTCACGTCTCCCCGATTCCTCAGTCGCAGAATCCTCTCTCGCATCCAGCGCTGCCGTCGCTCTTCCATCCGCTCTCCGGCAAGGAGTCTTTGCTCCACAACGGAGGCTTCCTCTTCCCTCAGATGCCGCAGCATCCGTGGTTGCCGCCTGCGCCCGACTTCTTCATCCAGAATTTCTTCGTCCAGCAGAATCTCCTGCGAGCCGCCACAGCCTCAGCAGCGGCCTCAGCGCCGCTCATCAAGAGCTCCGCTTCACCGCCGCCTTCCGCTTCGCCGCCGCCCTCGGTGAAAACGGAACCCGAAGGCGCTTCGCCCACCAACTCACCGACCCCGACCTCCCCGACCCCCTCGACGCCTACCGTATCCCCGCCGGCGGTAGTGAAGAAAGTGGGGAAGGTGGGCTTTGACGTGAACGATCTTCTCAACTAGCGCCTAGCGCACTCTGTAGACTCACAAACTATCAACAATCTGATCTCTCCACGCGGGCGAGCAACCAAAAAGTTGTAAATATCCTCACAAACATAATTTATTTGTTGTTGACTTAGAAATGTTTTATAAAGTCTTTATTCGTAGTCTTGTCCAGGGTCACACAATCCGATTGTAGCCGCGAGCGCCTCGCCCTTCTCTCTCTTTCTATCTCTCTGTACATTCCTCCCCAGTGATCGCGATTTGTTAGTTCTTTGGTTTCTTGAAGAGATAAAGACGCTTCCCGTGACACTTCCTGTTCTCCTCCGACTTATATTAATTGCTTCGTCCACGATTAGCATCTCCAACTTGTCGTCGACCCTCCTAGTCCAAATGTTTGCACGGCGAACGCCCAGCGATGATTGATTTGGCACCGCCACCGATCATGACAGATCACCTCGGCGTAATTACATCTCCATAAAGTTGCCCTCCTCGACAGCGGCGCGCAATTACCGTACGACGCCGCAAGCAGGCCGCCGCGCAGGTGCAATTATCCTCGTGGCACAAAGGAAATCATTTACAGAGGAGGTATAACTTACAAACAGAATTACGCGTATTTCAGGGGTTATAAAGCTCAATGCAAACTCGTAGTAAACATAGACTCCGTGACGCTGGAGACTCTGGAGGACTTTGTATTCGTCATACTGGAATTGGCGTCCGCTTGCAGTGTCCTCACGAGGCTCGCCAGCTGCATGTTCGTCTCCTTCAGTTGGGTACAGTTCGAGTTCAGCGCCTGCATCGAGCCAACGACGGCCCAGGCGCGCAGCGTGTGGCTTCGGCAGAACTGCATCAGCAGCACTTCAACGTCCATCGTGTCGCAGCATCCGAATTCCGCTCCTTGCTGAGATCTGAAATAACTCAAGGTTATGGCTATTAACGTCATCATCGTCATCGATGTCTTTGTGTACTGTGGCCGGTCACCGCCGCCGCCCGACTGGAGAAGGGATAATTGTCACTTTACTGCCACCACACACAAAGCCGTTAGGAACAGCGCAATTACGCGCGTGTGCGTTTCAACTCAAAATCTGACAAGTCAATCGCCAAATTCGCCGTCGCGCTCCGCATGCCTGCTACGATAACAATCTCCGTGCGCACCTAGCATACTGTAGCGAGGTAATCCGCCGCTCAAAGAGGAAGCGTATGCTCTGTCCGCGTGTTCCTGCGCCGTCAATTATTAAAACACCACCTCCGGTGTAAAGGTCAACCCTTGTAGTACACGACGCTCATCAACGGATTATCCCCTCCGTTACCATACGGCGCCGATTGACTTCCGAAAGGCGCTGACCGGCAACGGCAATCCGACCTGGACGCGTGTTTGTGCAATTGAGCAGTCGCTATCCCTAGCACGTTTGGCCCATGTCGATTATCTTGTCGCTTGAAGAGCGCCGCCGCCACCGCCGCTCGACGCAAGTGACATCTGTTGCGCAATTGGCCGACGAATACACCACCTTGCTCCGCTGGGTCCATATCCCCGCATATCCACTTCAATTAGTCAAAAGGGGACATCTACGAATGCGACCCATTGCAGCTACCGTATCAGCGCAGTGCGCGCAGTCGGGCTCTCAAAGAATCTCTATAATTCGAGTGGCAGCGCGAAGAACTCAACAAGTGCTTTCGGCCCTAAGGTACACGATCGTGTTACAAGTCGCACTTGAGTACCGCGCGACTTGTCCTCCCGAAAGCCGCCGCTGCTCGCGGATCCCATTACACAATGCTTTTCCCACTCAAACGCTTGCTGTTGTCTTTGTGCAGCCGGCCAAGTACCTAAACACTCGACGGATTTTGTCACACAAATCCGCCAACATCTTTTGTCTTTCGTCCCACGCGTTGTTTGTTGCCAAAACAGGAGAAGGGAGCGATCACAATCGGCGGCCAACGAGCAATCAAAAACGCCATAATTCCCTGCAGCGAAGCGATTCGAGCTCTTTCTCGAAGACATCAAAGTGGGTATTAGAAATTTATCAGCACTTCCCACTGTACGCGGTCGAAGTCCGTCCTCTGTTTTCGCCGAGAGCCGTTAACTGTTAACACCCTGTGCATGACAGCGGCGTGTCGCGCGTGAAAACATCACACACGCACAGCAGCTTTCGGTGGTGACAAGAAGCACCACCAGCAGCACCTGTTATAGCGAGTTTTACGACTGCGCATGATAACAAAAGCAAACATACGGCGGCCCCTAACACAACGACGCGGTAGCGACCGGCGACGTGGCAATTTTCACAGCCGAGGGAACCAAAAAACCCCACCGAAGTGGACCCACCAATAAACTTCCAATGCGCCTTTGCATTTTACGGTCAAAACAAACCTCAAGTGTCGAAGCGTGTTCAAAGCATGACCGTAGTTCTTGTTCGCCAACTGCAGCACCAGAGAGTCGGCATGTTGCTCACTTGTGAAGACACCGCTTTTCGTCAGCGAGGAGACGCTTCCGGAATCGTTGAGTCCGCAGTCGTTCGCAACGTGCAAAAGCAGATCGCGCTGAAGACCGAGCACCGCCGGCGACAAGTCGAACTCCTGCAATGAAACAAATGAGGATTACGGTAGAGCGCATCATCGAGAATGTTATGTATACGGTCATTATTCAAACGGATGCGCGGAGTTTTTCAAAGTCACCGCTCAAATCGTTGAAATATTAATGCGTCCCCGATGCGCTTCGCCCATTATGGCGGAAGATGAGTTATGAGAAGACGGCGGCGATTACCAGCATCGCGCGCTGCCGATCGTCGGGCAACATGTGTTTTCAAACAATCGAAAAAGCGTCTCCCAAAAGACTGTAAAACGGAGGCCATAAAGCCATGCAATAAGGCATCCGACGCCGCCGCGCTCAATGAATTAATCATAAATAATTGTGTTTTCCAACAAAGATGCGGGCGGTTTTCGAATGTTTCGAAAGGCGACGACAGACCTGTTAGACGCAGCAAAAACAGCCGCCGGAGACCATCTATCATTCCTTAAATTACCGTGTCCTCTCCACTAGTGATTAGTCATGCACTGTTCATCTCCATCTTCATCCCCAAGTCGTAAAATCGAGAGATTAAGCGTAGATACGTGATCTCCGGTCACGGGAACGGAACAAGCAATAAACCTTGGCTCTGGTCAAGGCATATCGTGTGAAAATCGCTCGACGGCTACGGTAGCCGCAATTGCAACTCTCTCTCTCTCCCTCTTTGTCAATTCCCAGCGATGCAATCATGTAATCCAGCGTTGGCGACACGTAAATTGTTTGTCGTTTGCTGACAACATAATGGGACGCGCGCTTAGAAGGTACCAGCGCGGTGGTTAACATTCATACCAGCTGATTACACTCGCCGCCAGGCCGAAAGTGTTTTCATTTGTCGACAACATTTCCGGCGTCTCTCTCAACTAACTCACCAGAGCTGCGCGAGGCCATAGGCGACGCGGCTTGTCGTAAAAGTTACGCTCGTAAACCACTTGAGCGATCGTAAATCGTCGCCAAAAGCGCTACGGTAGTAGGCGCTGCGCATAACAACCCATCATCAACGTCGCACGGCTATAAAGCGCACCGGGCGCAGCGAGTCAATTATGGCTCGTGTAGGAGTACCCGACAGCTCCAAAGTCAACCCAACAAAACAAAGGCTTACCTGCGCGTTAGTAGACTGCGCGATCACGGAAATCATCGCCTGTAATCGTTCGCTCATCAACATCAGCTGGAAGAACAATTTTTGCAGCGAGCGGCATAAATCGAGTTCCTGCAACGTAAATCAACATGTTAAGAGCATGTGCTAATCGCAACTCACCTGATTAGCACTGAGTCCGCCACTTCCACCGATCATTAGCAACTTGACGGAAGACTTAACAGCATTGAGGGCCTGAAAAGAATCGAGATAGCGTGTCGTGTCACATTCGCGTCTAACGGAAGCGCGTCCTCACTTACCCGAATGCAATGCTCCTTCCGTTCTGTAAATGTCTCGAAATGCTCACGCAACTCATAAAGTGAGAACTTTTCCGTTTGCAGCATATTCGATGCGCGCAACTGAAATAGGAACGAATAAGTGACAGAATGCAAGACAACTCGCATTGACTTACAAATTGCGCCGTGACGAACAAGAAGGGACATTCCGTGACTTTCATGAGAACTTCCATTGAATGCGCGAAATGGAAGTTGATGTTACGCGGACTTTGCGCGCCAGAGACGCTCATCAAGTGAGAAGCGTCCCGGAGCAAGCCAGAAAGTTTAGTACAGCATTCCTAGAATAGAGCTTGCTCATTTGTCAAAATTCAGAGGCTACCGTACCCTATACAGTTGAGAAAATAGAAGAATCGCATAGGCAGTTGACTCGCCATCGGCGTCAGTGTTCACTGCGCTGAGGGTTCCGATCCAAAGCTGTTCAATTTGCCCAGAAGCGTGATGGTTACATTCGAGAATCAATGGAAACGATCTCTTCTGAAGGGCGCGTTCCCGCATTCCCGAAAGCGCAGAAATTTCCGATTGGCATTTGACCGACGAAGTGGTCTCTGACAAGAAAAGCATCTCCTCAGTGAGTCCTCCTTCGGTAATCGATCCAGCACCAGATTCAAGTCTTGGTTCGCATTCGGAGCCGACCAGAATCGCCGTTTTCGAGGTTTGCTCTTCATCGTCAGCTTCTTCTTCGTCACGAACTTCGTTTTTCAAACTCTTCAGATCAGAAGTTTCCAAGTCCTCATCATCCCGATCCAATTCATCATCATCAATGTCGTCTTCGGACCCAGAACTCAATTCACTGAGGCGATCTCTTTCACCATCTGACTGATGCGGCGTTCGATCAGACGAAACATCATTCGAACTAGCTAAACTCCAACGATCCGCTCAAAATTCAAAGAGTGTTATCTACCTGGCGACAGAGCCCTTCCTTCATGCTCCTTCAAAGGCAGCGCTCCTACCGTAACCTTGTGACGTCGCATCGCAGCAGCTCGGCGATTGAAGTTGTTTCGCTTGGCCGTAGATCCGCGAGGCATCATTTTTACCTTCGAACGCACTGTATCCTCGTCTTCATCGTCGCCATCCACATCGTCTTGATTCTCCTCGTCTTCCTCGTCTTCCTCTTCGTCATCAGCAGCGTTGTAGTCCTCGTCATCGCCGCCCGTGATCGTCGGAGCGCCGCCGCCAGATTCATTCAGATCTTCGGTGTTACTCATCGACCTCGGTCGAATCGTGGACAACCAGTTGAAGCAAGATTCCGCGGATTCGCTGATAGAGTCGTGTTCAGCCTCCAAAAAGTCAAACTCTTTGAACACGCGTGGGAATGAATCAGTCGTGATGGAAGTGTGATCGCCGAGGGCCGTGCTTGAAGCAGAAAGCGCTTCCAAGTCATCAGGGTGTGATATCTGCTCACTGGAGTTGAAGGCCGAATGAAGTGTAGCTTGTTGTGTCGAGGAATTCGCGTCGCCGCCGATGATGAGTTCATGATGCAGCTGTCGCAAGTCGGAAGACGACTGCGAAAGCACAATCTGAACGAGCGATGAAGATAATTAATGCTCTCCCACTGTTATCTTCTTACCGAAGTGCTCTGTGGCAGTCTGACCTTCATTCCCGAAGCCGTCAGAATTCCCACCAAGTGCTCGCGGACCTTGTTCTGCTGATTCGTTTGCCGTTTCAACGAATCGCCAGTAAACGTCGCCGAAGTCGCCGGCAAGAGTGATATTCCATTCGCACGCCGAAGTGTCTGCGGGCTTGTCTTATCAAGCATAGGTTTCGTCAAATCTACGTCGATTGACATGCGGTCATAGTTGTCCTGCAAAGTACCGTATCCAAAATCCATTATGTGAGGCAAGTTGAGACTTTTCCAGTCTTTAATTTCCCAGTGCCTCGCTATTTTACAGGCATAAATTGCATAATAGCCTTTGCAAGATGCCGCTGGAACACATGTTCCGCAAATTGTCTCCCGTCGCCCACTTATTGCGCTGAATTTTATGCCAATATGGCAATTAAGTGATAATGCGTTCGTTATGATTTCCCATCGTCCCGAAACCCCTTAATCCACCTAACGACACAATGTCTCAAATATCAAACAGAAGCCGCCGCCCGTGCTAATGGCAACGAGAATGGTAGCCCACGCTGGAATTGCCGTGACAACCTTGTCGCTTCACACAAACCCCCTTTTATCTACTTGTATCTGCGATTCTAATCTGTGCGTGTGTGTTGTCACTCTCTCTTTTGCCACTTAAAAAAGCGAAGCGACGACAATATAATTCCCAAGCGACAACATCTGTCGCCGCGACACCAACCTTATCACGAGCGCCGATCGCGTCAAACGACCAGCGCCTTCTGTTGCGCCTTGCGCGCCAACGAGACAACGAAGACAATTAAGCAATTAAGCGCGAATCCTCTTCGACCCTTTGAAATACAAAAAGAAGAGGGAAACGGGGACTTACGTTCAGCGTCGACGTCGAGGTTCCGCCGCTGATCGAGTTCCATTGGTCAACAACGCTCTTCAGAACTCGAGCCGCTTCTTTCCAATTTACGCCCTGAAATTAACTCACATCTGCCGTAAGAAGTGTCAAAACGAGTTGCCGACCAAGCGAGGATAATTGGTCTCGAACAACAAAACGTACCTGCACATGGCGCGTGACGATTCGAATCACCTGAAATACGAGAAGTCAATTACACACTGCTCCGCTCCGGTCCAAAAGCCAAGCAGATGGCCCCAATTGTGGTAACAAGCTATGTTCCTCGCAATAACAATAACCGACACCCGACCCCCAAAAGAGGTTAAGGGACACACCAGCAAAAGAGAGGCCGAAAACGTGCTCTGCGGCTGCGGCACACGATATAAGTGTTAATTATTGACGGCTGTGGCTGTAAATACCATGTCCCATCATGTTGTTTCGGTTATGTCACCTACTACCGTATGCTAATCAAACGGTTCACTTCACACTCTCGGTCACACCTGCTTGCGATTCTGCAGATCTAATCCTCTGATGACGAAAGGCAAAAAATGTTTGCTTTACGGTCACTATCTTAATCCTCAAATATGGCCGTGTCAATTTTCGCGCGGATCTCTTTGCCCGCCGTCGGTAGCCGCCTTGGACAATATTTGCTGCGGTTGTGCAACAAAGCGCGCAACCTTGTCGGCGCAAAGGTCAATTCGTCAACAAGAAACTCACTTGAGCGTTTATGGGGATAGGAGAGGCGTCGTTAAGGTCTCCATGCGATACGAGAAGGTAGATCATGTGGAGGAGGTAGACGTGCAGAACGAAGGCACTTCTTTCAAGCATCTGAAATCCCGGAAGCGTTGGATTCGTTGAAATTCAAATTACCTCAGCCAAAAGAACGATTAGTTGGGCGATGTCGGGTTTCATGGCGTCGACCAAGTAGTTGATGACGCATTTCGCCCACTGGAAGCGGTCGCGGGAGAAGATGTGATCCGCATATTGCCGCATCATCGTAGCGAGATTGTGAAGAGGATGGTCACTCGGAGAAAGTTCAGAATCGGTCATATCGGGAATGTTTGCAATACAGTACTGAAAGAGCGCGTGCAACGTTGGCACAATAATTGTTATTACCTGAGCGACAATTTCAGCTGCGTTGATGCAAAGATCCGTCGGAGCATCGAAATGAAGCAAACAGTGAGGCACAATAGAGACGACAATCAACGAGAACGCATTCGGCGAAGCGATCACAGAGACGTCGAGTAGATCGATCGACTTCACGAGAAGCCCAATCGAAGTTTCGTATCCATAAGCGATGACAGTACCCTTCGACAGTAATCCGACGATGCCAGGGAAAGGCTTCCAATCCATTTGCTTCAGCATGACTGCCAGCGACTCGAGAGCTTCTTTCTTCGCAGATCCCGCAACTTCAAACGTTTTTTCGAGAAGCGTCAGAGCAAGGAGATACTCATGGTCGATTGGAGACTCCAACATCGCCACACAGATGGCGAGAAGCTGAACGAGAGCGGTGATGTGCTCCTGCTCGACGGGAGAATGTTCGCTGTTCAGCGTAGTCGCGCTTTTGCTTCGAGTAAGACCTAAGAACAGAATTATTGCTGTATTTTGCTAAATGAAACGCACAAGAAGGAGATGAAATAGGACTAGGCATGTCGGTGGATCCTTGTGATTGGAACTGCGACGTAGCTGCAGCAAGCATTTCCGTATCAACCATCATGGAGTGCCGTTCAAAGTGAGCAACCCGGGAATGTCCGGAAACAGGACTCTGGTGTGTAATTGACTGCCTCAGCAGATCAGGAGTGTAGCTAATCGACCGGGAATGACCACCGGCAGCTGCAGTTCGTAGATGATCGGCAGGTTTGGTGGTGGACGCAAGATAAGATACGGTCTGATGCAAATAAAGCATAAGATACGTGACTAGAGTCTGACTCTCGTCATGCGAATCGCCAACGCACTCTGCGATTCGCGATACCAGTGGGGCGATCCACTCTCGCGGAGATTGACAAAGTGCCGCCGCAATCTGCAAGCATCTTCCAACAATATGACGATTTGGGTTTCCGAGTGCTTGCTTCATGGCAATGTCGGTCCAACGGACAACAAGGGGAGGTCCTGATACATCCATCGGATTCTGCAGGAAAAATTCCGCAAGATGTCGAGCCATGCAGCCGAGTTGTTCTGCGCTCTCCAACTTCCACTGCCGAGGACCGGCTTCTTCATTAGCCCAGAGCGGCCGTTCCGGTTGATCGGAAAGGCAGAATACGATTGCTTGCAGCAGTTCGGCAGAAGAGGAGAAGATCGCGTTGCTCTGAAGGAGCATAGTCCGGTATTCAGCATGACGAATCGCAGCGAAGGTAGGAGTTTCTCCACGGGTAGCACCGGCGGAAGTTCCTGTGGCAGGAGACGACACCATGGAGCAGCTCGATGAACCGAGTCGATTTTGAATTATGATGTTGGCCACGGAGCTGAGACCAACGGTCTGTGCGGCGACGAGAAGGCACAGGTTAATGACCGATTCCTTGGAATATCGACACACGAATGACCGCGGAGAGTCCAGTCCTAATACAGCGATGTGCAAAATCACGGGAACGTGATGACGCCATTCGATTCCGGGAAATTCTGTCCCGATAAGGTCACTGAGAAGGAACAGTGACAGATTGCTTCTGAAAAAATAATTCATTTTCTGAATTTCTAAGTATTCCCACCTCGAAAATGTCAAAAGCGGTTGTGAGGTAGGCGGTAGTTGACCAAGTAAGTTTGAGTAATGCCCACCGTAGGCGGGCATCGGCAGCTGATATGGATCACTTCGAATCATTCGCTCCAGGGGTTCCACTTCCTGTGGCGGCTCCTCTTCAGTTGGGCTTTGAGGAGCGGGACAAATCCAGCGGTAGTATGGTGCCATGTCTGATCTGGACAACAACTGCTTGAATTGTTCGTTGGATCCGATCAGATTCTCCATCAGCAACTCCACTAGACGAATCCCGTTGGCTTCCATCAAATGCTGCACGATTCGTTTAGCCTGAATAAGGGAATTAACAGTGAACTACCGTATATACCGATTACCGGGGGAATCATTGTTTCCGGTGACAAAACCATCAAGACGAAGAGATAGTGAATGATTATCTGCAGATTCGAATCACGCGTAGAAGCCAAGCACTTCCACAGCATTCCGACTTCAGAATCGTGCTCACTCGCAAGAGTTATCGTCATGTACAAGAGGTTGTTGAGTACAAGCTGCGATGCTTCTTGGGATCCTCCCAAAGGCGCCGCATCGTCCTTTTCCTCAGTCAGTGTCGAAGGCTCTGTGAGATACGCGTTCGAATCGATCAATTCGATGTTTTCTATCCAGGGAATAAGCAAGCCAAGCAACGTGGACTGTCGGAAGGAGCGCGCTGAATCGATGCGACTGCAGACTTCCGAGAAAATTGGCATCGTGAGCTGCGAGTAATCTCGCGCCAACTGTCGACACATCGCCAAGTGGCCCTTCGAGAACTTCTCGCCAGTGTTGAAATTTGCGATGACTCTAGGAACTACGGTATTTTCGAGAACGTCGGACGATGATCCTGGTCGAGGCATCAGCGCCGGACTTTCGTCCAGAAATTGTTTCTTCAAGAGATGGAGTAGTTGGGTTGCCATCGCGCTGACTTCCGGGTCACTCGCGTCTTCGATGAACATCTGACAGAGAACGAAGAGGCACACAAAATCACAGGGGTACTCTCTGAAATTGAATCTGACCGTACATACAGTGTTCCTTCCGTGCATTAGCTAACCTTCTCGAAAAGAGCATAACGAGGGCCTTGAAGCAACGCGCTCCAACGACGTTCGACTTTGTGTAACACATCTGAATCGTCCAGTCGAGCAGTTGGACGTTCTGGTCATTCAGGTGGAGCAACATCGACAACGTTTCTTCGCACAGCGACTGCACGGTATGATGACTGGAGCAAACCAGTGCCTCGAGCCATCCGTACAGATAGCCATCATCGCCTAGCGACTTTTGAGCTTCAAAAATAGGACCACAACACAGCAACGCGCACAAAGCGTGTACGGCCTTCTGCTCCACGTACGTTCCAACGTCACTTTCACGCCGGCGTTCGTTCATCGCAATCGTTCTGCTTCCCCACGAAGTGAACAGCGAGTACCAGTTTTGCTTCTTGTCGCTTGGCAATAAATTTCGTCGACGATCAGCTGAAATATTATTGTAGGTACAGTAATATATCATCCACAGGAGGCTTACGATGTATGACATTCACCAATAATGTGATCGTTTTCGCAAAATGCAACCGAAGACTCGTGAGAATAATTGTATCACGATCCTGGTCGTTCTCGGTGCTGTGCTTGATTGAATCCAGAAACTCCAACATCAGACTCGACAGTTGACCACTCTGGGTATCGACTAAACCGCTCGATTCCAGCGATCCTCTGAAGATGGTCACTTCGAACATCCTCGTGAGTTGCAGTCGCAACAGATCCTTTCGTTTTCGTCGACGGAGGTTGCTTTCTAGCTTCCGCTCCTGGGCATCACGAAGTAAAGGACGTAATTCTTCCAGCAACAGCCTAAAGAACGTCGATTTCCATAGGCACGATATTCACAAACGCACTCGAAAACGTAGGAATTCGTTGATCCGATGCTTAGAACGACACTATCTCGCATGTCGGTCATGTGGTCCCAACGGAGCATCGGGACAATCTTCTGGAAGAACTGCGGAACACTCATAACGTGTGAAGATACGGATGCCTTGCTCGATATGGACGAAATCGTCGAACGCGTCATTCCTCGAAGGAAGTCCGATTCGATGCCCGTGTTCGGAGAGAAGCTGCGAACGAGGCGTTTGCTTGAATTCGGGGGCGCCAAAGCACAACACATCACAAAGTACTTCTGCCACAGTGCGAGGTAACTCTCCTGAGTCAGTGCTTCTCCGCAAATGCTCACGGCGGACGCTTTGCTCTTACTTGTGCGCAGTAGCGAATTACGACTTTCGTTTTGGGATTACTGTAATTAGATACCGTAAGATCGAGCTATGGATGTCAGCAAACATACTTTGGATCGACAAAGTTGTTACAAACGCTCCATCGGCTAACCAGAACAGGCCACGCAAAGGCGACAGCTTGAGAGCACTGGGACAGAAGGAAGCGATCTTCACAGTAGCCTGAGAGAGCGCACGCCCAAGGATCCCACTGCATGTACTCATTTCCCTTGTCCGCATTGACAAGACAGTTGTCCGTCACGATTCCTGAGATCTTCTCATAAGCGGAAGCAAAATCCTTCGCCCAGTTTTGCTAAATTTTGATAAACAACGCAAAAAGTCAAACAAAACTCACTCTTTCGTTCCATGGAACGTGCTCAATGTACTTCTCGACAACATAAGGTGTCGCTTCATCTAACACATTGATCACCAAAGCGTCCGTTGACTGAAATAAACATGGATGTACCAAACGGACCTATGCAGTAGGAATACCGTAATCCCGAGCAGAGCGTATATCTGTCTAACTTCTTTCATGAGCTGAACGGCAATCTTCTTTGGTTGCGTTCTGATCTGACAGAGTAAAGTGAGCGCAAATCCTTCAACCGAATGAAGTGCCGTCGAGCTAGTTACGGTGACCACATGGTTCTGTGGATTCAGTTCTACCGTATTCCGATTCGGAGCTCCGCCTTCACTGGCAGCTCCACTTGTATGACCAAATATTCGACTTGCAGCTCCCGCAGCCAATCCGAGCGACGAAGTCATTATCGGAGCCGCTTGGAGAGAAGTCGTTCGTGGGGTGGCCGGATTTACAAAATTCGCAACGTGATTCGTTGGGGGCGACTGTGTTTGTTGCGGAGTTTGAATTTCCGTGTCACCTTTCTTCTTATCCATCTGGATCGCCGACTTCCACATGCACAGGAACTGCATCAACAGGCGAACGGATCCTTCAAAGAGTACTGGAAATGTATCCTACAAGATGGAAAGTAAAGTAACCCCACCGACCCCATTCTACAGTACCTGAACTTGAGTTGTGACAAAAGTGAGGTAGATCATAATAATGTCTTCACGCCATTCTGTACATTCGGTCAACAGATTTTGGAGAGTTTGACAAGCCATCGCCCTCAACTCATCGTCCATGTGCACCGTCAATCGCGTAAGTAGCTCGATAAGATCCTGGTGCGTCATCGTGTCGGGAAGAAGTCGAGGAATTGCAGCCACACACGTCCGGAAGAGATCAAGCTTGGGCTTCGTGTCGCCACCGAGAATTTCATTGGGATCTTTGCCTCTCGATTGAACCTGCGTCAACATCAACGGACGACCGACTTGAACGTCCAGCATCCGGAGGATACTGTCGAACGCCTTTCGGCATTGCAAGTAGTATTGCTCCAATCCAATTGATCGCGCGACGTCGGCGGTCAACGGCCGAGTGATGTAAGTTTTCTTGTTTCGTTGTATTGTGCCACTCGCAAGAGGGCCGAGCGACCTGGGCATCCCTGGCGGACCCTCCTTCTGTTGCAACCCATCGGCGATCACCATGAGCGCGCGGATTCCGATGTTCATTCGCTCGGGATAGAGCGTCATTGAGCGCGCAGACCTGTTGCATCCCATTAAATCAAAAATAATTTCCTTAAAAAAAGTCAAAGATTTAGCCGTCGAATCAGAGGAGATTCCTTGGTACCTTGAATGCAAAATCCAATTTCTGCTGAGCAATGAAGTGAATAATTTTTACAAATATGTTCAGAGGTGCTTCGCGAGGTACGACAGAGCGATTTCCCTTCGGAAACAGACTTCCACAAATTGTTTCCAACTTGCTTCTTGTCGCCGTGTTTCCTTCACAATTATTGCGAATTATGTATACCCTGGAATAGTCGTGATTTTATTGCTAAAACTTGGCTCGTTCATACCATAACAGCCGATAGAGCGATTCAAGAGCAACCCGCGAAAGTTTCGCATCTTTGTTCTTCAGTTGCGCCAGTGTGGCGTTCAAGAATTGAGTCCAATTGTTGAAGAAGAACTTTGACTGACTGATGCACAGAAGGCAAGTGAGGAGAGGGTACGCGGCCATCTTGTGCTGGCGTTTATTTACAAGTTCGTAGGTCGGACCGTAGAGTTTGTCGACGAACGCAATGAGTGAAGGGAGGTTCGCCTCCGTTTTGATCGTTGCCGCTACTGGAAGCAGAATCTCGACCAGCAGACCCGCTACTGCGTGCTTTGTGTCCTTCTGCTTCGGATCGACATCCAAGAAGTATGAACCAAGCTTATCGAGAAATTCAGCTCCTCTTTCGATTTCGGGAAGTGTGAGCTGAAAGAATCGTTGAATCTAATTCTCTTGGACAGCAACTACCTTGATTCGGAAGAATTTCATCGCCATAAGAATGTGAATAATGCGATTGTTCGGTGGAGGTTCAGTTTTCACCTCGCTGAGGTGCATAAAGAACGAGTCCTGGATCAGCTTAAAATGACTCGCTGATAGAACGCCCAAGACTTCGGCGAACGTCTCGGAGACAATTATGCTGTTGTTGTAGTTCACGCCGCCGAAAATGGAAATATCGCGGAAAACGATCTGATGGAAGGAGAGTTTGACGATCTTCTTGACAATCTCATCGCACGTGTTCGGGTGGTAGTGAATTTGAGGGAGAACGTCAATGAGGATGATGCAGAAAAGGTAATCGACAGCGAGAAGACGCTTGGCGATGCGCTCCTTAGTTTCGCTGAATCGCGATCGTCATACAAGAACTGAAGCGTCAACTCACGTTTTCGGGGAATCAGCTGATGATCCCTCGCTCTGCTGATGATCGTACCACTTCAGAAGAACGCCGAGAATCGAGGGCAAACAAGATTGACAGAATCCATGAAGGGTGCGGATCAGATTGTCGAGATACGTGTCCTCTCCTTTCTTCAGGGTCTTATTCAAGAGTTTCTCCTAAACGGACCATTTAGGACCTTTTCGGCGGTTACTCATCATCATCATACCACGGGATCTTCAGCCAATAAAGCGAGTTTCCGCTCAAACACGGAGAAGATCTCCAGGAGGAGTGACTGCGCGGCGAATTTACCGGGAAGGATGCCGTAATCAATGTTCGACGCTGGCTAGCGGCTTCTGGACACCCCACGGCAGATCTGCCGAGACCATAGTTTTCAGATTCTATCTTCTTTGCGTTGGTAAACGTTGACGACGACGGAATACAGAATCTGAAACGAGAAGCGGTTACGCAACGTTAACTATGTGATGTAAACAGCGTCATCCTGATCATTTTTGGCACCACGCCGAATGTGCGAAGTTTCCACGAACTCTTGTCATGTGGATTGCAAATCTCGATTGTGTGCTTTGGTGATTTTGAACGGAGATTTTTGCGGATTTTTTCGCGGAGAATGCGGATTTTCTGGATGGCACTGATGAGTGGAGTCGAAAGATGATGTTCGGAGCTGCATTTTGATGCACCGGGAGTGGGAATCACATGCTGTGTGGCGCACAAAAAACGAAATCCAACGGAATTTGACATTTTCACTTAACAATCAACCAAGAAGCAGACCTCAAAACCCGAAATCGCTTTAGAATCGCTGTATTTCGCAGTTTGCAAAGAAAAACTTTGTCACGGAGTATAAACACAAATGTGCTAACTACCGTGTACTCATAGGAATGCACTGGGATGGAGGTATTAGATGAGTTGAATGCTGACTGTACGCTACAATAGCGTAGTCCTTCCGCTCTAAGACCCAAACGGAGCGACCCTTCAGGAACCGTCCTGTTGACGATCCGAGTTGTGGTCATGCCGCGGAGGAACGGGTTCTTTCCGTTGTTTGTTCGTCATTAGTCGCCACCGCAGTGATTAAACACTGTTCCCGAAACGTTCTTCGCGACGTGATCTCGTTTCGCGTTGTTTTTGCCTAATCTTTGTTGATCGGACGATCGCGTTCTTTGCACCCATAAGACAATCTTTCGTTTTCGGATCACGCGATCTACTTTGTATTTTGAGGTTTAGAACGGCGATTCAAGGAAAACGCAATGTCGTCGATCGTTGTGTCGGTGACCTTTCCGCCTCCAAATGACTTCTCGTGATATCCAAACGGCTATTTAAGACGATCCTGACCAATGAACGTCATCCACTCGAATCATGGCTTCTCTCAAGGTGTTCGCCGTCCTCGTTGTCTTCGCCGTCGTGGCAAAGGCAATTCCACAACGCTCGAAACGCGAATTCTCCATTGGGAAGGCGCTTCTGCCTGAGGAGGTGTTGGAATTCCTGAATCAGGTGAGCGCATCTAGCGATTCAAGTCTGACTTCTGTGTTGTAGCTTTCCCTGAAGAGAAGAAACTCATCAAAGAGCTCAAGGAGCAGCTCCGCGAATCCCTCAAAGCCGGCACACCAGTTTCGATCCCCGAAATCGAGGAGATGGTGAAGTCCAAGTCTCCCTCTCTCCACGAGAAACTCCAGAAATTGAGGATCGCGGTCGAGGCGAAGATCTCCACCCTTCCCGAGGGAGCGCAGAAGTTCCTGACAGAAGTGAAGGCGAACGTCACCGGCATTCTGACTTCCGGTCAGCCGCTGACTAAGGAGGGCATCAAGGAGCAGGTCGGCAAGTTGCTCGCCGGATTCAAGGCGCTCGGTGAAGACGACAAACAGGCCATCTTCACGGCCTTCCCTAACCTCAAGAAGCTCTCAGAAGGTATGATAATCTGTTCACGAACTGATCACAACGCAATTTTCAGAGCCCACGTTCAAGAAACTCATCGACGACCCTTCCACCGCCGCCGACCTCGCCGCCGCCGATTTGGAAGTCAATTAATTAGCTCCATTTTAAGTAAATAAATCTATAAAGAGTCTCAGGCGAGCTGATGGGTGACGTCTGGCACGCTTCACTTGATCCGGAGGCACACGTAGACCGACCGAGGGAAGTGCTCGGAGGGAATTAGGGCGTCTTTAATTGCAGAGTGCGGTCATTTCTCGTTGCTATAACCGATGCTTCAGTCTTTTATGGCTGATCTCTGGGAGAAAATTGCATTATTTCCGAGTTTCCAGTCGCTCTTGTCGAGAAGGAAATCCGAACAATTTAGGTCGAGAGCTTCCGCCTCTATCGTTGTGAGACCATTCTTATATTATCGACTTGTTCGCTCAACTTCGATGCTGTTTTCTGTTCTCGATTTTCACATTTCGAAAGATAAATGACACCGAAAGCAAATGAGGAAGTTTTGAAATTCGAAAACCCGATTCAGGGGACAGTCGTGTAAACGGCCTCCCGACGGTATCGTATCCCCTTTACAGTATCACCTCAAACCTCAAAAGCCGCTGCTCCCCGCTACAAAATCAGAGTCTGCGTTTTAACTCCTCGCCCGAAGTTTCAATTCTTTCAATTCGACTCGCAAGTATCTCACATCTACATCGTACACCCCACTTGTGTGATTTCCCATGACAATTTGCATGGCAAAAGCCTTGTTTGGATGGGGTGGAGGGGCTGTTTGATCAGAGGGACGATGCGCTCCAGGCGAAGTGGGGGAGGAGGCGCTGCGCATCCATATGCGTGCAGTGCACGCGCGCGAGTATCCCGCCGCGAAATGTCGGGGAAGAACTCCGAAGGAGGGACTCCAAAACGGGAAAGAACCGACGGGGAGAAGAAGAAAAAGAAGAAGAAGCGGAGGAGAGGAGACATTGGAAATCGATTTGGCCGTGTTGTTTTATCGCTTCTGGCAAGCAAGCGCACGAGAGTGCGCGTGAGCGAGCGCGGAGAGGACGACGGAGGGCCGTCCGAGTCCGAAAGCGACGACGTCTTTTTGCTGAGTGGGCGCTTCTGGTCCCGGCGCCGCCGTCTGTCGACGATGTTTTCGTGCGCGCGCCACCGTCTTCTGGTCTTCCTTGTCTTCTAATTACTCGACTTTACTTCCCTCTCCTCGATATTCAAAATTATGCTCTCTCCTCCTCCTCTCCTCGTTCCGTGCTCCACCACACGGGAACGAGCGTGCGTGCGTGCGTTGGTCGCCAGATCGAATTTCATCTCATTAGAGATTCGTAGTTTTATTTAATTTCGAATTTCGGCGCCTCCGCCAAACGCCTTCGTATCAGATTCGGAGATTTGCAACTTTCGCGAGGAAATGAGGCGCGCAAAGGCGATAAACAAAGTTGGCGGAAAGTGCGCCGACGACAAATGCATTTACAAGTGGCCAGAATATTATTTATGAGGCTAAAAACCGACGTTTGAATAACGCGGTAAACAACGCGAACAAGTCGTGCTGATTTGAGCGATTGATCGCTTCCTGGGACATTCGGAGAAGGATCTCCCTGGCTGGGCAATTTCCCAACTGATCTGACAGGGATTTGTGGCATTTGAATCGCGAATTGATACGATCTGTGCACGTTCCCTTTCGAGAAAACGGGCAAACCGACAAATATTAGAAATGACTTACAACCATGGACTTTTTGAGCAAATCACGGAATTTCCGTGCAGTCCTGCTCGCTTCTATCTAAACGAATGTCACGAAGATGGTAACGAAGGTGCATGGTCAGCAGACAGCCGACGCAACCATATCTTTGATGCTCTCCGCGTCGATTTCCTCTCATTTCCGAGCACTCATCGTAATGCCACAACACTACAGTAGGATTCAAATCACAATCTCATTTTCAACTCAACTGAATTAAATGTAAGCTGAATTCAATTTTCGAAGAGACGAAACGAACCTATGACGTCTACAGGAATGTCTATTTTTTGACTGAAAATAAAGTTTAATTTCCTTTTCAGCAAAAAGTTGAACGTTTGACGTCAGCGTTCGCCTCTCGAAAACATTCTTGCGCGGAAGTTGCGTCACTCCTCCAACAAAAAATGATCAAAAACGCCGCAATATCATTGGATTCACCCGAGAAACAGGCATATTAGCCTAATGGCCCCCCACAAATATCAAATTTTACGATCTTCCGAGTGCATCAACCAATTCAATTATGAGTTTCATCAATTCGCAGCGAACATTGGCTTTCCGTGGATTTATTGCCGGCTACACACACAGAGGGCCACAATTATCTCCTCAAGGAGGCTCTCGCTATGACGGATTGACGGCGCTCCACCTGGAACCGCCCGGATGTCTGCGTTTATGGCATCACGAATTCATGTGACCAGCGTGCTGTGCTGCAACCGCTCCCTCCGACTGAAACGAGACAAATGAGCGCTTTGAATATTCATTCATTCCCATGCGAACGTGACTGCCGCCGCCGGCATCTCATGCGCCTCATTCGTCCGCCTAATTAAATGCCATTATGCTATCGACGCTCTTCATATATATTACGCGCGCGCCATCTCCGCCGCGATTTCCGCCGAATCTCGGCGGTGGATGCTTGACTGAGCGCTTTTTGATTTATTTCGGGGCCATTTTTGCTCGCTAAAAGGGTTTTGCGCTGATTGGGTTAGGTAATGGAGGCTTTAATCACAGGAAATCCTTTGAGTTAAGCTTATCAAGTCTTCGGCTCAGGCCTAATGGCTAATGGAGACGCCATAATGTGGTCCGCGGACAAAGCTTTCAGAAAGCGGAGCGAGAAATGGCGACCTTTGCAGCGAGATGTCGTCAGAATTCATTAGAAACGTTTATGAACTCCATTTCCGCCTAACCGCGTTTAATAATTCACGATGTCTATCCAGCGCATTCCCTCAACGTGCAAAAGGCGTTCGCGTTGAACTTTGCGCGGCGAACACGACGTCATTGTTGTTCAATTCTGTCAAAGGTCGCGAGGATTACTGTACGCGAATTTTAAAGTGAATTCTCAATGGATCGGGCAATTCAAGATCCTAATCATTGCGATTGCTGCGCCATTTGAGTTCAGGGCACGTGACCAATCCTCCCCCACGCTCAACTTTCCCATTTCCAGGCATTTTTTGTCGCTGATCCAAAAAATACGCCCCAAAACGGCATCTTCGCTCAACCAAACGCGATTTCGCCTCGACACACATCGAGGAAAACGGGACAAACTCCTTCGTTCCGCTATAGATTTCACTCCTCTCGGGATGCTACGGTCGACTGCGTTCCCGCGAAGTGCGTCGTCGTTCCGGTTCAGAAGAATTTTCCACTTTGCGATTTCTTCACTTTTCGCGGACGCTGTCATTACGCATTAATAATTCAGCTGATGCTTTTAGGCGCGCGCACCCAATTATAAGCCACCGCGCCCAAAAACAGGGCCACTCGAGTAATCTCGGACCTATTTCTCGTTTGTTCGTTCGTGCTCGCGTGTATCTTCTCTCATTATCAGCGCGAACTCCTCTTTCGAGGCGGCGAATGAAAGCGAAATCGCCGCCGCGGCGCTTTGAGCGACGATTTCCTTTATTTCGTGCGCGTAGTCGAGGGCCAATTAGCCGGAGCCTGCTGCTGCGCTGCTCGCTTCTGCGGGTGGCCCGACGACGCGATGCAGCCGTCTCAGAGAGCGAGGCCGCCGCGTCGTAGAAGGAGCGCGGAGAGCAGAAATTAATGGCGACGCGCGGCGACGGCGGCGGTTGCGCGGAGGAAAGAGAAGAATGTGGCCAATATAACTCCCCCACACACAACTTGTATTCTATACTTGTTATATGCAAATGGAATGTGCCTTCTGCGTCGTCGGGGGCCCCGAGAGCAGCAGCAGCAACAGCAGATTGCTATATATCCCGGGATGCGCAGCGCCGCGCAAAGGGCCAAGCGTGACTAATCCGATTTGTATTGCACGCAGGCGGCTTTCAGCGCACGGCGAAAGTGATTTCTGGGGTGAAAGCGCGCTGTGCGAAGCATAATTACGGGTTGATGGGAGCGGGAGGGTGATTGCGGGTTGCGATGATCTTTGTGCTGAGATGATGACTGTGTTGCTACCGTATTCTCTTTGATTTGCAGCCTTTTTTGGTCCCGATTTGAGGGAAGCTTGATGAAACCGGCGAACGCAACCTTTATGCATTTTTTAGATACTGTATCGTACTGTACTGTATGGTTACCATGGGAATTTGAATTTTGCGAAGATTAAACTTGTTTTTCTGGTGATAAACGCGAAACGTGTTGCCCCCTCGACCGTTACCGTACAGTAATCCACGTTGTTTCAGGGCTTTCAACGCGGGTGCGCGTCTGCGCGAAGTCGCGCAAAGATTCTCAGAAGCAACAACAACCCTCACCACCCTCTCAACTCAACCTTCGCCGCCATTCCTCTCTGCAAAATCGTCTCCCTGCCGAGTACTGTAGTCAGCAGAGAGCATCCCACCGTACCAGAGCGCCCATCAACCGAGGCTGCGATCGTCGTCGACGCTGCTGCTTCTTCTGCTGCTGCCCCAGCCGAAGGTGCGCGCGGCTTCGCGGCGGCGGCGATCCGACAAATCTTCGCGAAACGACGGCGATGCTGCAATGAATATGCGGAATCTGCGACGACGCGAAGCAGACGAGCAGAATCGACGCAGAAGATCGCCGCCGTCTCGTAGAAGAAGAAGATTCGGAGGATGAACTCATCCTCCTTCACGCGTCCCCACTCGACGCCGCTCGACCCGGGTGGTGTGGGGACCGCTCCGGCTCCGGCCGGCTCCTTCTCGGCCGTCTCCAGCAGTGGCGGTTTCCATCAGCCAGCTTCCGAGGCGCTTCTGCTCGCACTGCGACGATCGCGACCGGACACGAGGTTGGTTCGCTTATGGGGCTTACTGTATCTTCTCACGGGTGTGCTGTGTGCTGTAACCGCAGTCTTTGGCTTTCGTTTATCCTATCTAATCCCTCGGTTTCTCGCTTGCGTGGACTTCCTCTTTGCCAGATCTTTTTTTGGGAAACAAAGAAGCTATTTTTATCAAAACTCGACGCTGAACGCGTTGATTCGGGTTGAATGATCTTTCTTCCATAAATAAACGTTTCCTCCTCCGCATTTTCTCGATTTTCCGCATCGAAACGCGCAATGCGAATGCTCATTAGCCACTCATAAGCACGTTTCCCTACGCTTTCATTGCTCTAGAACAGATTGCGATGCCAGTCGGGGTCATTTCTCGACGGGTAAGCCTCCAAGACCGATACAGCACGCCAATCGCATCGCGTTTCTCAATTGCACTCACGTTTCCAGCAGAATAAACATATTTTCACTCATATCGCGCGTCTCTCTCGCAGCATTCGGGCGTTTAAGAGTGCAAACGTCGACGTCACTCATTGAAAAAAGCGAAGCAGAGGGAGTCGTCACTCGTTTCGCTTTCTAATTACACAAATGGCCGAATGGCGATGCGACGACGCTCCGTGCTCCGCGGAAGCTAATGATAGGGGTCTTCATTTGAATTTTATCCCTTTTTCCTCTCTCCGCTGCTCTTCGGGACGTCGTTCTGTGGACATAGCAGAGGCTACGACGAAGGAGTCCTCCGTCTTTTGCACAAATTGATTGTCGCAGGGAATCGGAAGCCACAGCGAAGTCCAATTGAAGAGTATTGCTTTTGACGTTTCACTTTGTGTCGTCGTCTTCCTTCGTGAGCTTAATTGTTTGAGCGGCACGAAGTCGCCGGCGGCCAAGTGGAGGGAAATTTCGTGGCTTCCTCTGCGATTTTGCACGTTCGGAGCAGATGGGAGGCTCACTCCAACAGTCAGAAGCTGCCGTCGTCCATCGTTCGGATGCTTCATTGCCATAGATTGACCTCTGTTCGGGTTGCATTCTCTCCGATCTGAAATGAAACGAACTGTAACTATATATGATGGAGGATTCGACCGACACGAACGGCTATTCTTAGCGAAGCTGAAAAATGGCTTTTTGTCACGAAATCGACCCCTTTTAATATTAAATTTCGTCAAAAACCGCGGATAATCAAAAATTTAGCGTATCTGTTGCGATTCCGTCTGGCTCCTTCGTTTTTCGCGTGTCACCGCCGCCGCCTTCAGTCCGCGGTCTCCTCAATTTCCTCTCCCTCTCTCCACCAAATACTCAGTTAGTATTGATTCTTGCGGTGAAACGACCCACCGCGACCCCGGGTCGGGCCAGAAAGCACCAGGAACGCGCTCCAGTCGCCTCTTCTGGAAGCTCCGACGTTCGTTTTTTGCCTCCTTCTCTCCGCTGCTGACGTCGACGGGGATATGACACCGCTGCCGCCGGATTCGGGGGAGGGGACACGTGCGTCGGAGGAGACCTAATGAGGCGACGACGCGAACGCCGCGGGCAATGTTTGGTTTGCAACCGAACCGTGAAAATTGCGCGCGCAAAAGAGGCCAAAGTGAGTCTCAGAAGTCCGTTTTTACGCGTTTGGTCGAGCGGAAGAGATTTACCATAAAAAGTTCATTGTTGTCAACGGCGGCGGCGAGTTGTTTGTTTACCGAAGCGACTTCTTCCAATTACGTCGACGTGCAGTTTACGACTTCTGCACGCGCTCTGTCGTCTGGGTTCAAGGGATGCGTTGCTATCCAGAACCGTATTATCGTCCAGCCGCGATTCTCGTGGACTGAACGACCATCCGGTCTATTTATCGGGAAACTTGGCTCCGAAAACAAACGATTCAAATCGCAGGCGCTTAGTAATCGCAGGTTTCCGGCAATTAGCTTTGTTTGGCATGCGATCTTCCCTCTCCTCGCGCTCGCTTGAAACACTCCTTCGCTTCAACACCCATAAGCAGCACATACATACAAGTGCTTCTGAGGAGCGCACCCTGTCATCAGTGATTTCATGTTTGAAATGCGAAATTTCGGTGTTTTGTCGTTGAATTTGATGGGATTTGCTTGACTTGCCAGAGATGATGCGCTGTTTCAGGTATCGAGCAGCTATTTTCAGGAAAACACGTCGTTTCTACAGCGACAGAAGTCAAAGAACTTTAAAAATAGTTTTGAATATCACTTGCAGTGGAAAAAGAACAGACAACACGCATGAGAAAGGCTATTCTGAAGTATTCTGTGGGAAAACAGCGTCGTTGAATTGTTTGACGTTACAACGGGGTTCCGCCGGCGTTCTTTTTGTTTGTAGCTGAACCCCACGGGGCGTTGTTACGGATTAAGATGAGATGAAGACCAAGGGTTAAGACTAATCTCGCGAATGTTCTGGGAGAGACGATTATTGCGGTTGTAACTCCTTCCTCGCTCGTTCGTTCGCTTCGAAATTTCGTAATTAGCCGCAAGTTTTATTCGATCGAAGTTGTAGTCGCTGTTATTGTTGGAAATTGTGGGAGGCGCGTCGCCTTTGGCTCTTTAGCATTAATTACCTCACGCGTGCAAGGTGCCACCACGATTGGAATTGGTCTTGCCGCGACGGCGACGACGATTGATTGCGGCAGAAATTCGCGCGCGAGCAGATTAGAGAAATACCGAAATCGAAGTGAGCGTGCGAGCGCGCGATAATGAGCGTTTTGGCATTTTGTTTTTCTTCTGTTTCGCGTTTCTCTTGTTGAGGTACAGTATGCTCTGCGTTTGTTGAGTACGGTGGGTTCAGTGACTGTGATCTGCATCATAGTATCACGAAATTTGGTTCATTTTGAAAATTCTGATATTGAAGGATTACGGTAATCTACGGTAAAGCAGTAATGCCGACGAGCCGGATGTCGATCAATCCAAAAGCGCAATTTTAATGATTTTCAGCGAAATTCAGACTTTTAAAGTGAAGAGATGTTTCGCGGAAAACGTCCTCAAACTCGATTTTCCGCGTTGTTTGTCTCCTCCTTCACACTCAATTCGTTCCTCAAAACTTCCCTGAAGCGACGGCTTTGTTGCGATCTCCTCATCGCCTTCGCTGTCGATAATTCGCACCTTGGAGCGCGCGCGATTCGATTACTCATTTTGCGGGGCGATAATCCAATATCCGCGCGATTCAGGGTTCGCGCCGCGGAGTGCGGAATGTTTCAAGCACAAGGAGTTTGAGCGTCTTGGCACGCGCGCACTCCTCTCCATGACTACGAGCGATTGAAGTCGATTTTGAGTGTTTTGCACTTGTTTCTTTTATGTGGTCTTGTTTTAGGGGGTGATAGTAAACGTCAGATGTTCGGAAGATTGCCTCGAAAATTTGTTTGGTCACGCTTTCTGTAGATAACGGCTTGGGGAGAAGAGCGCACTTTGGCTTTATGGCGTGCGCACCTGTAATTCACAGTTACCAATGATAGGTCTGCGAGTCTGGGTCGTTAGCATTTCTACGACTATGGGGATTACGGTATCTACCGGCCTGAGATGCACAAATCAGATGCAAAACGAACACGTGGCGTTATCAAGTAGCGAGGGTTGCGAACAGCGAAGGCGTTTTCAGTTGATTTATCGTTTTTGCGTTCAAATTTTATTGTCCGCGCTAATTGCATCATTTGCTCTGCGGTTTCTGCTTGACCACGCACGCCTGCGCGCCTAAAATTGTTTCATTTTGTGCTCGAAACCTGGTCGTCAACGCGTGCTCCATGACAACTCACGCGGTACGTAATTTCAGACTCTTCCGGGTGCTCTTCCAGTACATCCCGCTGCGCGACTCGCCCAACGACAACCCCCAACTGGAGCTCCCTCTTCAGGCGGGGGACTACATCCTTGTGCATGGCGAGATGGACGAAGACCGTTTCTACCACGGCGAGACGCTCTACGGTCAGACGGGACTCGTGCCGTCGAACTACGTGGAACGTGTCAGCGACGAACAGTTGGTGGCGAACGCTGCGGCGGCGGCTTCGCGCTCGCAAAGTCCGTCGTTCCCCCTCCAAGTGCCTGCGCACCATGCTCAGATCGTTCACGACTTCTCCTCGCACTCCGGTCCCGCCACTGCCGACATGCCGCTTCCCGACTCCATCTGTCCCTATCCGCCAGTCGACGTCACCAACGTCAAGGTCCAGGAGATCAAGGAGCCCAACCAGCCTAGATGTAAGTCGACCGCCCTTCGCGACCGCCTCCTGTAGCTCGTTGCAGTGCCTTTCCCCCGCGAGTTGACGATTGAGAAGAAGATGAGTCGAAGCGTCGTCCTCTCCTGGTCACCACCCGAAGACCAACTGCGCCCGGTGTCCCAGTACCACGTCTGCGTCGACGGAAGCGTCAAGGCGGTCGTTCCGGGAACCTACAAGTGCAAGGCGCTGGTGGAGGACGTCTCCCTCGACAAATCCGTCAACGTTTCTGTACGAGCGGTGACAGAACAAGGCCACAGTTTTGATGCTCAATGTAATATGGCTGTCGGATCAGGTGAGTCGGCGTTCGAAGCGTCATTTCGTTTATTTCGCATATTCCAGAAGCGCCGGTAGCGCCTCAACATGTCCGCGTTTGGTCGATCACTCCCGTCGGCGCCTGTGTTGGTTGGTTTCCCTCCAACAGCAACGCCGAACACGTTCTCTTGCTCAATGCCATTAAAGTCGGCGTTTGTCCGCCCTCGGTCTTTCAGGTAGCGTTAGATTCGGTCATAATCCCGGGTTCTCTAGCCGTGATGATCTCGGCTAAGAGGTTTCCTAAAAGGGCAAAAGGTGTTTCCGCTTCAAGAGGCAAATTCGAAAGTCAGCGCACCGAGCTTACCGTAAACCATTGAACGCATCGACTTCAACTTCCGCACCTACTCGCGCAGAGTGCAATCCATCGATGAACGCGAGGGAAAAATTGCCCAAGAAGCGGAATTTTCCATTCGACCTTTGAGAGAACGGTTTCTGCGAACGAGCGAGAAGCAGGAAACTTTCGCCGCAAGACCTAATCATCACCCACTCACGTCAGGGTGACGACCAAAGTAGAGAGAGAGCGCGTCGGAAGCCGAAATTCATTACTCCCAAAGTCCCAATTGTTCCTTCCAAAGTCGTCTTTCGCACTTTTTGACGCGCGAAACGACCGCACGCTGTTTTCAAATTATGCAAATTGATTCGGAGGATCCTCCGGAGGGTCGCTTTTTAACCTCTAAGCTCCCTCCCTCGAAATCGATAGCCTGGCCAATGAATGGCTCGTTCTTCGCTGTCCACCCTCCACTCTAACGCCTCGAGAACGCTTTAGGTTCAACTTCAAGGACTGCTGCCATCGACCATCTACCGGGTATCGATCAGGACGAAACACCCCAAAGCGGTGCTCGAACAGCGTCCTGTGGAACGCTGCGTCGACTTCAAGACTCTTCCCAAAAGTGAGTTTCAGGCGCCAATCAGGCTAATTTTCATCTGAAGATTGAGTGCGATGCGGAAATTGACGCTTTTGCGGTAGACGCGCAGAGTTCGGAGCGTTGGAGGACGCGATTTGTGCCGAGAAGTGAAAAGGGGTCTTTCGATTTCGTTTTGCAGTTGGAAAACGTGAAAATAGAGTTTTGAATCAAATTGACTCCGGCCAATCAACTGCAAATTACGGTCAGAATGTTGCAACTTTGTATTTTCTGTCAAACTCTCCCCAAATCCCCTTTCAACACCTCTCGGCATCGAGTGCAATCGCTGCGCTCCTCGGCGGCCTCAACGAATTCGCTCAAAGCAGAACGTAGTGGCCGTCTCGAAAGCGATACTTCTTCGTCTTCGTTTTCTCGTTCGCGCGCTCCTCTAAGCGTCGCCGATGAATTATGCATAATTCCTCTCTATCGCCTCTACATTCCAGTTGGACTGCCCGAGCCGCCAAAGAACGTACAAGTGGAGGCGGGTCCTCAGCCGGGCACGCTTCTCATTTCGTGGACTCCGGTCAGCTCGCAGCCGTTGCCGCCTTCGCGCGCCGCCGTTCACTCGTATCTCGTCTTCGCCGACGGACGAAATATTGCTCAAGTTCCCTCTGCCAACGGTAAGTGTTGCGAAATCGTCTTTTCCATCTCCTCCTCCATTCTAACGTATCCCTCTCCCTTGACCAAAGGAGTAAAGGTCCTCTCCGTCCACGCGTTTTGTGCTCTAAAATGGTTTATGATCTCTCCAAAAACACCCTCGAGACAAGCTTCGCTATCAAAAGGGCGTTCGCGCTGAGAGCCCCTCCTCCGAATCGAGGAGGCATTGTTCTAATCTGATGGCCAACGCAGAGACGTCCCAGAGGATTCAATCGACCCGTTTCCTGCAGAGAACACCCAACCGTTGAGCTCGCTCGCTTCGGATTCGCCGCGCAGAATCGCCGGCGTCACCTCGCTCCCCACCAGCACACGTGGATTTAATTAAAAGTGTGGGAATTGCGATTGTTTGAATTCAGAATCGATGGGATTCTTAATTAGCCGCATTCCCCTGGGATAATAAATGTCCTTTTCGGAGGTCGGTGGCCTTTGGCACGAGCCATTGGTGTCCGCCTCCTGCCAGCGCCTTTTGTACGCTGAGAACCGCAGTTTTCAGTCCCACAAATCCGCTATCTTACCTCGAATCGCCAGCGAAGACGATCAATGCGCGCATATCCAAGTCGCAAGCGTCCCACGCCTTCCCTCGCAACGCACTTTCCACTCGCGGCGCTTTTGATTAGGTTTCCCAACATAAGCGACAAAGCGAATGTATAATTACCGCACTTAGCGTGCGAAGATTGCATCCAAGAAGCTGGAAAGATGGCGAAGGGCGCCGGATGAAGACCGCCGGCGTTTTTTATGCGCGTCAGCTTCCTCTTCGTGTTCCAAGTGCAGAATTGTAAACTCAGTGGCGGACGGATTGATGCATAGATGAAAGGTATCGCGTTCGTCGTGCACGCGAGGCGCTCGCGTCCCTCGGGAGCGAAAAATTCTTCTTTTGTGCAATTAAGAAATCGCGCAAAGTCGCAATCATAAATCTGCGAGGCGCGCGTGCGACTTTTTGCGCGCCTCGTTCTCTCTCATAACGAGATTAATCGCGCCCATAAACAATATTTGTGTGCGTCGCGGTCACAAAAAGCATCGGCAGATATTTTCCTAAAAGGGAGATTACGAGGCCGCAACCTTCTCCCCTTCTTCATCCAATTACACAAGTGCCTGGAGCGCCGACCGCCGACGACATGGGGATATCATATATCTATCCATCTATGTGTCTATGTAATTAGTTTCGACACACAGTATGATCATGCGCGGCGTCGGCACACGCGACTCAGAATCCCGCTTCGGGCTTTATTGCCTCGCGACGGTTGCTTTGCGACCTTTGATGCGAGGGAGGGAGAGCGAGCGAGCGAGATGCGGGTGGAAAGCGTATTCCGCCGCCGTTTCTGCTCTCGATTGTTGGTTTTTTCGCACAAAAAATGAAGTTTTTTCAATTTCCATTAGGCATAATGCGCTCCAGGCGGAGTGCATTAGACTTTTACACCGAATTAAGCTTCTCGGCGGATCGTCTGGATTGAAACACAAGGTTTTTGCACTTCGGCATCCGTTCCCACCCTCTTCCTGCCTTCTTTCCTCGATATTCGCGTCGCCCAACAACAGCGATGTTCTCTCGTAATCCGCGCACCGCTTCAGCTGATCATGTGCTCCTGCGGCTGTCGGATTTCGCCGACGATCCGCCGCTGTTCATAACCGTACGGGTGCGAACGCGCGAAGGTACCGTATCGCCAGACTCCAACGTCATCCGTGTGCCTCGCTCAATCGCCAACCTCGCTTCGAATATCGCCACTTCACTCAACTCTTCGACGACTCAGATGACCAACGTGAGTTTTATCAGAGCCAAAAATGTTATCGTCATTCGAACGCGGCGCTTTGATGCGACAGCGCCGAGTAGATACAGCCGATGTCAATCTGGCTTTCCTAATAATCCAACAGAACATCAGGGGTTCTGGTGGGGAATAGGGGAAAGCGTCTTCGCAGGCGGGCATCGAGCCTGTGACCTCTCGCACGCAAATTCAGCGCGTTCGCAATCAGCTACTTGATCATTGCAGTGCAGTGAGCAAACTCAAGATATGTCACTCGCGTTCTCAGATTCCATTTGTTGCGATTTCACTTGTTTTCGATGCGAATCGCAACAGAAGACGTTTCTAATTGTTGTAATTAGCTCGACGTTGTTCCGTTTTAAAAGCCAAAACAGATTATATTCCTCAGCAGTTAATCAGCGAGAAGACGCTTAGGATCTCAGAAAAGCGCGAGTGACACTCAGCGCAATCCGCTCCACCGTCCGTGGTAGAAGATCTCTCTTTGGAGCTCGCTCTGTCACTCTCAATCCGACCATTTCAGCTCGTTTCGTCGATGGTCAACCACCAAACCGCACAGCAACTACAAAGTCTATCGCTCGCGACGAATCCTCTCGATCTCGGCGTCCCCACGGCGCACCACACGTCCAGCGGTCTTCTCACCACGATGTCCGCGCCTTCTGCAACGCTCACGAGGTTAGGAAACGTTGGCACGGTGGGAGGATCGGGGACGCTGCCGCTCCGAAAGGCCTCTGCCGGGGTCTCTTCGTACGAGAATCAGATGCTGATGAACGGAGTCGGCTCAATCAAGGATCTCACGCAGTCCGCTGCTGCGGTAGGTTTATTACTGTGGATAATAGAAGGGCGGCGGCGTACATGGCAGGACAGCAAATCCGCCAAAAATTGCAATTTGATCGCATAACGCTGCCGGTCGCAATCTGGAAACAACAAAATATGAATAAATCTCGAATGACCAGAGAATGGCGGATTGAAAGGTCGAAACGACGTGAGATGAAAGAGAAAATCAGATGCACTCGAGGCGAAGAAATTAAAATTACGAATCGCCTCCGCGGACGCTCGAGTCGTCCATTAGCATAATTTGACGCTGCGGTCGGCCTTCTCGGCTGTTTCCAGGCCATTTTCTCTTCCATCCAGCGTTGCTAAGATTTGGCAGAGGTGCCCGGGCGATGTCGTCGTCCGATGCGAACGTCGTTAGAGACAACGACTCCGTCGGGCGACGACATCGGCGATGCCGCCGGACGGCTTGATTACCCCGGACCCGTGCGCGACTCGGATTATTTGGCTTATTGTTGTTCTCGGACGCCCCTGGACTCTGCGCTGGTAGCCTAAGGGCTCCACCGCGCCCGGGTCTCTTCCCAAACCGCCCATTCTTGGAGCTCGCGGCTCGGTGGCCACCGGAGAAGGAAGAATGGAAGCCCAGACGCCGCCGCGCACGCGCTGATGATTATTATTTTTGCGCAATTGAGGGAGATTAATTGCGAGGCGAAGCCTCTTGCGGCGCTGATTTGGTTTATTTATCTCGGTCCTCGCGCCCAGGCGGCCGCGAACCCTTTTTTGTGCCTACGTGTAGTCTCCTCGCCCTTTCTCTGTGCTTGCGCTGTCCATATTTTATGTATTGGAGAAGAGAAAAGACGAAAAAACGATACTTTTTAGTGGAGGCAATCGCCGTCGGCTCAAGTGCCAACGCAGCCGACAACGTCGGCAATCGCTGCCGGTGGAGCGGCGAATCAGCAGCAGCAACAGCAGCAGTACTACACCTTCCATCCGAAACTTTTGGCGAAAGAGTTTGGCGCCGTGGACGACAAACCGAGCGTGCTGGAGATGGAGAACAATTATGTGCTGAAACATCGGCAACAATGGCCCTCGAGCATTTCCGATGCCACGCGCCACCGCCTGGAGAGCTACGTACGCTCGAACGGGCGCTCGTTCAGTGCAGAGGACCCGATGCACCGACCGCCGCCTCCTCCACACCAGATGATGCTGCACGGGGCTGCCAGGCAACAGGTACGCGTCTTCTGACAACCGTTTTGTGCGAATTTTGCAAAAAAGTGACCTTTAGTCGATGCGTGAATAGCGTAGAGCAGGATTTGTAGAGTTCACCTGTAGAGTTCGAGTCGCAATCCGATCGGAAAACGCGTTTTTCGCAGAAATAATGAATGAGGAAACGTTGTGTGTGTGTGCGTGTGTATGTGGTAGCGTTTCAGAATTGCAATCACGAGGTCACAGGTTCCAAACCAACGAAAATGCTTCCATTTTCCACTTTTGTTCCTCTTCCGCAAATTCATGACTTTCTTCTTAGTTCACAAAACCACTGATTCCACCGCGACTCTCCCGGGTGCGCAGCGAGGAGATGCTGGGAACGAGGAGCGAGCCGGACCTCCGGCCAATGACCATCGACGACGACCAAGCGCGACTCTTTGTCGCTCTCTTCGACTACGCGCCGCACTACATGTCGCCGAATCCGAACGCCCTGCAGGACGAACTTCCGCTCAGGAAACATCAGGTGGTCAGGGTGAGTCGTGCTAGACTACAGTAAGCAAGGCCTGAAATTCCCCAAAAAGGACCTGCGACCTCTCTGTTGCATGATAGTTTGCTTGCGAAGTGCTTTTCTCGTTTAAATTCCGCTAATACGTGTTTGTGCTTGCATATGAACTGCTGTAAATGACGAATTACAGGTGTACGGAGAAGTGGACGCCGACGGCTTCTATCAGGGCTACAACGGCAAACGTTTTGGGCTGATTCCTTCCAACATGGTGATCGAAATTGCGAAGAGCGACCTGATGCCGCGACGGAGAAGGTCTGACGCCAACTTCCCCGCCTCGGCGGCGGAGCCCGCGCTGCGCAGAATGCGCTGGGGCTCGCTGAAGTCGCGCTCCTACGATCATGCCGGCGACCGGAGACCAGGCCCCGGCAGAGATCCCGGTCCTCCCCCGAGCAGATACCCCATGGGCGCTGGCGAATACGACTATTACTCGTCTCTCGATCGCCGGGATCACTCGTTGCCTCCCCAGGCGGAGCCTTACCATCCGCGAGAAATGCCAAGACCGTACTACGACCGAGCGGACGACGGATACGAGTCGGGCTACCGACCGCCGCCAGCATCTGCGCGCTATGGACCTCCGAGGCACTACCACAGCTTCACCTCAACTCGAGATCGCGACTATTTGAGCGCGTATCGGGATGCGCGAAGCGCTCGCGACGCCTACGAACCGTCGCGCGAGTATCCTTCGCTGCGGAGAGACTATCAACAGTATCCGCCGCCCCGGGGGATGCCAGCGATGCCAGGAGTACCAGGAATGCCGGGAATACCGCCACAGGACGACTACCGTAGCGGCGGAGAGTACGGTAGCGGAAGGGAGTACGGCACAGCGAGAAGGCCGCTGCCACGAGGAGGAGCAGCCGACTACCGCGGTGAATACCGCGATGAACGAGATTTGATGGAGGCGCCAAGGGAGCCGAGGAGATACGTACCCGAAGCGCCTTACCAGGAGGAGCGGAGAGGTCTGCCGCAGCCGCAGAGGTCCTTGGAGTACCGACGCGAGGAGGATTCTGGGCCCAGCGATTACGACAGAGCACCGCCTGGTCAAGGAGCGCCTCCATCGACGATGAAAGGACCTCCGGGAGTGGCGCCTGGGCCGCAGCAGGCACAGCACTATCAAGATCAGCAGCATACGGGTTTAGCTGATGACAGGTGAGTGCGCAACGAGAATCCAAAGAGTGAACGTGAATGATTCAGGTACGCAAAGCAAAACGGCGGAGATCAAGTGGTGCGGCAGATGGTGGCCAAGTTCACCTACTCGAGCTATCTGTCGCCGAACGTCGATGCCGACCAAGTGGAGCTGCAATTCCGCGAGGGCGACATCATCACGATCTACGGCGAGATCGACGAAGACGGATTCTACTACGGCGAGCTGAACGGAGTGCGCGGACTCGTGCCATCAAACTTCCTGACGCCGTTGGAGCCTCCGCGCGGTGGGATGATGTATCCACCGCAGCCTCCACAACCTCAGCAGCCTCCGCTTCAGCCTCACCAGCAGATGCTACCGCAGCAACAGCAGCAGCAGATGCCCATGTCCATGACAGGTTTGCTCGCGCCAGATCTGAACTGAACTCTCTGACTGCTCGTTCGTTTGCAGGTCCACAAACACAGATGCAGCCGCAAGCACCACTCGACCAATCCGCTCCCCGACAACGCGGCGTCGCCTTCACCGACACGCCGGCCCCAGCGAAGCGCGTGATGCCAGCGCGCCAAGCGAGCCAAACATCCAACAAAGTCGGCTCCAGCATGGCGGCGACGGCAACAAAACTGAAATCGAGCACCGGCACGGCAAGCGGGAAACCGGCAACGAAGAAGGCGGACGCAAACTCCAAATCCACGGCGAACAACCGGAAAAGCTCGCAAGCAATCAAGAAAACGGACAGTCAACTAAAGGTACCGTAACCCTCGTCCTGCCTACCGTATCGCTTCGAATGTTTAGAAAAAGTAACGCCACAGAACTCCCAACAACACCGATAGAATCGCTTAGAACAACCGTGTGATCTCTACAGTATCTCTAGTTAGTTTTCCAGATATTTTATAGACTTTGAATCTCTCTCCTGTATCTCTCGCATGTTGATCTCCTCGTTTCTCACACTATTTTTGTTTACTTTGATGTAAATTTGCCATTTTTCATTTCACTGAAGAAAGTTTTGTGTTAAATTACTAAAATTATTTATGAGAAATAAAGAAAATTCTATAAATAATGATGATGCTACCGTAATCACCGCGAACAGGACATGGCACTGAAGGAAGCGCCACAATCGATGCCTCTACGTAAAATGCGAGATGTGTGTTGGGATGATTCTGCGCGTGTCACGGCGAAAGCGATCATCGAACGAGGAACACATCCAAAAGGAGACAGACATGCAGACACTCGGTCGTCTCTATCGATCCCACACGGATGTGCCTGTCACTTGTACTGATAACAAGTGTAACGAATCTTCGTTGTTTTCTGCAACTCGAGGAAACAAGCAAACTTTGTTTTGAACCCCGTGTTGTCGTGTTGAGTTAGCGGTCGCGGCAGGACCTGTTTGTGTTGAAAAGGGTGGTGTTGTGTAGGTTGTTTTCAGCAAAAAGACGAGATTGTTGCATGAAGTTATGTCAGCTCAATTCGTTGATATTGGAGCTCAGGTTATCATAAGGATTCGCATGGTGTTTGTTCTAGAAGAGTTGTCAGTAATACGTGGTTTGGAAAAGTTAAAATTAAAATAATTTTCTAATTCGTGACATCTGTTTTTCTGATTTGCGCGCACTGTTTAGGTGTTCCGACTGAACTAATTTTTTTCCAGATCTGTGCGAACATGTTTGGACGACATCTGCTCCGGTCACGACAGGTGATTCAGATTCTCTCGCTCAAGTCGCTCACTCCAACTTCAGCCGCTTTACACACTCTGCCGCACCGACTGGGAGTTGCTCCGTCGTTCGCCAGCCGGACTTCCATTGCCCTGATCAAACAACGTCAGGTTCGATGCTACTCGTCGGCCGATGATGGAACAATCTTCTCGATTGAAAGTGAAGAAGATTTCAATGCCAAGGTTGGTTTTGTTTGGATGCTCTTGAGTTTAGGCTACCAGTGGTTTAGGTTATCAATTCTGAGAGTCCCGTACTCGTCGATTTCTACGCTGACTGGTGCGGTCCTTGTAAAATGCTCGGTCCTCGCCTGGAAGCCAAAGTGAGCGGACGTGATGGACTAGTTCATCTTGGGAAAGTGAACGTCGACGACGTCGCTGAATTGGTCGACGACTTCCAGATTAGCGCGGTCCCGACCATCATTGTATTCAAACACGGAGAAGTAGTTGCCAGATTCGAAGGAGCTCCCGAAGATAGTCAATTAGATGCCATGCTCGATGAGCTAACCGAGGTGGAGTAGAAGAAAGTATTATAGATTTTGCAGTGTGCCGGTTTGTTATGCGAGTATTTGTTGAGCTTAATTTACACTGAATACAGATAAAAACGTTTAGGAATCTTCCTTCGCCTTGGCCCGTTCTGTCCAATCATAATCCGCCCATTTCTTCTTGAGATCATCAGAATTCTTTTTTTGGTGTTCGAAGTCTAGGCTTTCCTGCTTTCGCCAGAGTTTATGGTCCAGATCGAGCATTCCTCCAATGATTTCCTAAAAACACAATCGGTGAATCCTGCGTGAATTTTAGAAACCTACATGTGCGAAGTTGTTTGGGAAGTGATCTTCGTCCTCGATCACATGGGCGTATCCTGATTGGAGCCCGAAGTCTACGGAGAAGTAAGCGAATCCTTGTGGGACCGCACGGCGGATGTCTCCGTTCTTAACTTTGCTGAGATCGATAAGCTTCTTGTTGCTGGACCATTCTTGTTCGCTCTCCATGATCGCCTTCTTGAAGTAGATGGGCGCCATGTCTCCCATTTCCTGTGGCAATGGGATGCATTCGATCACCATGTGTCGCTGATCTTTCACATTGCGCGCCATTTCGATGAAGACGCAGTCCATGTCTTCTTCCTTCCACATTGCTACTAATCCCTTTCGCCAGATGCGCATCTCGGCATGGACATCTTCGTCCAGTTGCAATGAGCACGCGGCGTGGCCGGTGGGGATGATGAGACAGTGGTCGGGAACCATAGGGCTCCACGGTACAACAGTAAGATAAGTCTGAACGATTGCGGTGTACTCAAGCTCATCAGTGCGGTTAAGGTACCTTGAAACCTGTAGCAACAACACAGTGTTTCAGTAGCTGCTTGCTGTCGATGCATCGACTACACGAGTCAAGAGTTCTTTCGAGATTCTTGTGTTCATTGATCATGCGCTCCTTCTCTTTGCGTTTGTCCTTCTCGTCGTGGCGTCGCTTTTTCGGGTGGCTCATAATGTTATCATCAATAACCCAGTCATCCTCAGTCCGCGTGTCTTTGGCAATCTTTGCCGATCGGCCAAACATGCCTATTTGATCCTCCGCGGTCGTGCGCTTCTCCTCGGCCACCATGTCGCTGATATCGCGCTTCCGGGAGTATTCTGCCTCCACGGTTCCCATTTTGTATTTTCCATCATCCGTGCGAGTCGATTCCGAAGAGCGCTTCTTACTCGACGATGGTTTCACCATTCCGGTGCGTTTGTCAACGTTCAGAAGGACGACTTCTTTTTTGCCCGAGTGTGACGGCCCCGCTTCATCGCCGGCGTTGTCTTTGCCTTCTTTGCTTGTGACTCCGGATGTCAATTTGCGCTTCAACTTGGCCACGAGCTCCCGATCGCCCTTCAGCTCAGCCTTCAGAATCTTCGCATTCAATTTGTTTTTCTCATCTGTCGTCAGCGCGCGTTCCGAAGAAGCGTTTTCCGCGGTTTCCCCTCGCGTTGTGATCAGATGCTGCTTGCCGTAGAAGTCCGCCTGACTCTTCGAGCTTCCGACGACAAAATCCTTCCCTTGGCCGAAGGAATCTCCCAGTTTCTTCGCGAACTTGTCGGATATCGGCTTAGCGCGCACCAGGCGACTGGAGTAGTCGTCGTCGCCCTCTGAATCGCTGTCCGGTCGCCGGAAAAAGTTGCCTCCCTTACGATTCATCTGTAAAACCGGAATCATCAACCTCTGTCCTTTAAAAGACCATTAATCAAGTAGTAAACAACACGAGAGCACGCCTAAAATCGCCAGACATCGCTTGGACTAAAAATTTATGGCGGAGATCGGTTAAAAGACACAATAGGAATTGACTTATCAAGAGTAGCACGACCGGCGCGCCATCTAGCAAGACCTAACATCACAAAATAAAGAGAAAAGCAAAAAACTAGCGAATCTATTAATCATTTCTTTCCCGTTGGTTTCTTCCCGTTTTTGTTGTTGGTTTTCTTCAAGGGCTTCTTGTTCACGCTCATCAACGCAGCGTGTTTGTCCACTCCAGAAGAGTTGCTCTTCGCCTGCACGCGCTCCTGTTTCAGCTTCTTGTAGTTGATTCCTTTCTTCTTCTGTGCTTTCGCGCCCAGTGACATCGCGAGTTGCGCCATCGCATTGTCTCGCTCGCTGCTGTCAGCGGTGTGCGAAGCAGCGAACTTTTCGACCTGTAAACGGCGGTAAGATAATCTAGAACGAGAAGCGTGAACAAACCTCGAAGGTGACGCGACGCAAGCTGGTGTTGTTGTTTTTCTTGTTCTGCCCGACCATGTTGGGATGTTTCAGGATCTTTGGAGCAGAGTTTGACCGCTGGTTGACAGGGACGGCAGTGGCTGCAGCTTCGGACTCGGTCGTCTGTCTGGAGGGAGGAATATAGTCGAAGATACCCGCGTTCGTAGAGTCGGAGCCGAATTTCTTCGTCAACGAGTCGACCAAATCGTCCAATTTATTAGCACCAGGACTCGAAAACCAATCTGACTCTGCTGAAGTACCCCAGCCTCCGCTCATTGACCACCTGCAAAAAAGCGAGCGAAGTTAGAATCAACACGCAATCCTAAAACAGGACGATTCGAAAGTCTGCTGCAATCAACGGCGCGCTCGCAATCACATGTGCATGCGGGACGATGGAGAAATTACGGTACAGACTAAAACACCCTTCGTGGCGGGACCATTAGGATTCGAGGATCGATTGTCGCAAGCAATGGCGGATAGTTTTATGGACATCAATTAAATAGTCAAATATAATAATAATAATACACACGGAATAGGGATAAATTACAGAAAGGGAAATTAATTGAATTCCTTTGAGTATCAGTTACACTCGAGAGAGGTCGCTGACTCCTCACTTCGCAACCATCGATTGTTTGCGCAACATGGCCATGATGTTCTCCTTTAAAAACTGAATTCAAACAAGAAAACATTGAAGTGCTTACCTTGATCCAATCCTTGTTCTGAGGAGTGTACTGGTTCGTGGTGTCGTCGAAGACTAAGCATGAGAGATCGGCGAGGTGGTCGATGAACCGGAAAAGATCGCGTATGTCGTACTTGATGGTCGGGTCATTCGGATACACCTTCCGGAGATGCTCTTCGAAGATTTTACACACGGCTTCGCAGCAATCAGATGTAGTTTCATGATCCGACCACGTCCGCGATGCGAGCTTCTCGGTGGGCTGGATTAGAAGGATGGTGTGTTGCGACATGACGATAGTTCAGGATACTGAAAAGAAAACACGTAAAGCGTTTGCAACAACCAAAAGTTAAATGGCGCGAGAGAAATGGAAAAACGCGCGGCAAGAAACGTTACAAAATCGATAGAATGTACTGTTCAGATATGCTTTCGCAGCGCTTTCACGCGGAAATAACACATTCAGTCGCACCACGATAGGCACGGAATTTATCAGAAGTTCGATATGCCCCGGAAAAGTATATACAAATCTGTCTTAAGCATCTGCATTTGAGCTTGAAGAATCCTTTGTCTTTTTCGTGAACAATTCATGGTTGTACAGTTCTTTTACATCTGCTCGACCTTCGCGGTCGTACTGGAGACATCGCTTAATGAAGCTCTGAACAAAGTAAAGGTAAAGGAAGAAGCAAACGAACAGAGCCTACCTGGGCCTGCGGGCTTACTGTTGGCTTGGCAGGGAATGTTACTTCGGTGACTTTCGCAATCGTACCATTCCTCCAAATCGATTTTTGAGTTTCGTTGTTTCCAAAGGGCTAAAAGAAACTACATAGAGCTCAACTAAGGTGAGCATACCTTGACGCCATACAAAAGTTGATAGAATATCACACCAACGCTCCAAACATCGACTTTCTGACAAATGAACGGACGACCCGCCCCAGGTCCCTGGGGAAAGCATTCAGGCGGCAGATACCACAGAGTTCCCGCACCTGGTGAAGTGAGCTCGATTCCTCCTTGCGATTCCACAACATTGTGCATTTCCTTCGAGAGCCCGAAGTCGGTGATTTTGACTTCTAGTTTGTTCTCACTGACCAACAAGATATTGGCAGGCTTCAAGTCGTAGTGAATGACAGGAGGATCGCACTCGGTGTTCAGATAGTTGAGCGCACTCACCACCTGTTGAATCACCGATCTGGCTTGCTGTTCACTCAGAGTATGCTCTTTCAAATATGTCTCCAGATCATCGCCTTCGCAGTATTCCAACACGGTACAAAATGATTCTTGTTCGATGTAGAATACATCGTGCAGTTTGACAATACGATTGTGGCGGATCTTCTTTTGAATGTCCTTCTCTCGAATAACATGACGAACGTAGTTCTCTCGATTTTGCAACGTCCAACTTGGGTTGACGTAATGAATCTTGCACGCTACATCGATGCCATCCCGGAGGTCGTAGGCTTTCCACACCTCACTGAATCCTCCTTTGCCAGCTAATCGCAAAGGAATATAGCGTTTGTCGAGAAGTTGGTAATTGTTGAACTTGCTGCCGTCCTCGTTTTGCTGCCGCAAAATTTCCTTCTTGTGCAATTCCCTCTCGATTTCGAGCTTCGCTCTGTACTGCTGCAGTTCCACTGTCCTTGTCTTGAGGCGTTCTCTGGTGCTGAGTAGAACTTCTTCCTGAATTTGAAAGTCAGATTCACTCGGCTCATTTGGTGCTTGGGGTTTTGCAAATCCATCTCGATCTCTGCAAACTGTAGTAGAAAGAAACAAGACGTTATCATCACTTACTTTTTGTTTGCCTTTCTCTGCTTCTTCAGTGCGTTCACTGCCGCGACGTTTTTCTCTTTCTCCTCCTGTATTGCTTTTTCTCTCTGGATCAGATCCGCAAACGCCTTTCCATCAACAAATTCATATTTGAACTGATCTCCTTTACGCAGATGATCGTATTTTCCAAGACGTTCCAGGTTACTAGCGGTTCTGGTACGAGTCTAAGACAAGGGAATTGATACCTGAACTTGTACGGAGAGAACTAACAGTTTCCCGCTCATGCTTACACAGGCTAATTAAGAGATCTTTGATTGTAGTATCAAAACCAATCTGTTGAATCGCAAGCCGTTCTTTCTCCTCCTCCATGCGCAGGTTATCATTTGCGATTTGCCGCGCGATCGCGACCTTATCCAATTGTTCAGCCATCTGATCGGTTTGAGTATCCTTGTGAGCGACGATCTTGTGCTTAGCCTTCTTGATCTTCCTCGGCGTTGGAAGTTCCGTTGCGTCGCTGTCGAATAACTGAAAGTGCATCGATTTACATCGGTTACTTACGGAGGTGGAACTTACTCTGAAGTCACCGACACCACTCAAGCTGTTATCGCTTCCACTGAGAACTCCAGTAGGTCCGACGTGCTTGCTCGGACTCGTCTGAAAGCACCCCGATGTGACATTTAAAGGTTTCCAACGATTACAACTTTGAATCCCATATAATCGGTGATTTTTCGCGAGCATTTCTTCGCCTGTTTCAGCGCCGTGGATGGTTTGGCGAGGACTCCGCGATTCGCGTCACCGAACTTCACCGGCGATTGCGATTCGTTGTCCGATGAGCGAGAAGGTTCGCTGAGCCTCGAGCCAGATTGCTTGTTGAGCAAGTCGAAATACGAGTGGAGCGAGCGACTGTTTTGATTTTCCTTTTCCGGGGAGGCCATCTGAAAAGGTCCAAAATCAAAATTGCGAGCATTCGAGCGAGAGGGCGATGTTGAGAAGAACAACGGCGGCCGATGTTTTGAACGCTAAAAGGTGCCGCGATTTCGCGCAATGCGAGCGGGTCCCGCCACGAATGTCGCAAAACGGCGCTAATCAATGCGCCATTTTCGTTGTCTGCGCTTGTATCGCTTTCTTTTCCCTCCCGCTCGCGCGATTTCGAAATTCGATTCGTTGCGCCGCTGTTTCTGCAAATTCGGCATCTCCCTCGCTTGCAACTGTTGTGAACCGTTTTATTTTACAAACGTGCGGTTTCGCAATCGATGGGCGCGGTGTATTTATGTGACCATAAGACAACGTCGCCGTTAACTGTGGTCACGAGTTTATTTTTGCGAACAGTGTTTCTGTCCGATACTAAATGGCATTTCATTTCCGGTGGTGTAGCGAATTAGGTGTTGTATAATTTCACAACATTGAACACACTATCTCGATTATTGGTGCCAATTTGTTTTTAGTGTCTTGTGGCAGTCACCACAATTCTACGCTGGTGCCGAAACCGCGCTCGTTTTCCTTATTGATTTTTCTTTCGGAGAAGGGTGGCTCTCGTGTGCGCTCTCGTTTGCGATGATTCAATTCTCGTTTTCAGTGCGTGCGGATAGATAGACTCCTAATATTTTTGCCTAAATTCTCATTTGCATTATTTCAGAAGCTTGCTTTCGTCAAACCGACACTTGAAAATGGGAACCGACACTCGTCGTCAGGTAAAATGAACATCTCACAATTACTTATGACTATTCTTTTTTAGTCTGAAATCGAGGAAGGCGATCGTAGTGCCAACCAGAGTCCTGTTCGCTCTCGCTCCGCCACGCGTAGTCGTTCACCGTAAGTTCAGTTCAATGCTTAATTGTTTTCTGACTTTTTCGTTTTAGGACTCCTCGTCGTAAGAGCCGAAGCCGTTCTCGTTCGCCACGTCGTTCCGCATCACGCAGCCGTTCGCGTAGTCCTCTTCATCGCGGTGGACGTCGCAACGGAGGCAGTAGCGGCGGTGGATCTGGAGGTGGATCAGGAGGTGGACCTCCTCGCGGAGCTGTTTATGAGAATCCTGCTCCTTCTCGATGCCTGGGAATTTTTGGATTAAGCCTGTACACGACTGAGCGCGACTTGCGTGATATCTTCGAACAGCATGGTCCACTCGAAAAGATCCAGCTCGTCGTTGATCATCCCAGCGGACGCTCTCGCGGTTTTGGATTCATCTACTTCGAGAAGGTAGAAGATGCTGCTGAAGCCAAGGAACGTGCTGCTGGCCTGGAAATCGATGGACACAAAGTCCGAATTGACTTCTCCGTTACGAAGCGTGCTCACAGTCCAACTCCTGGTATCTACATGGGTGCTCCACAATCTCGTCGCTTTCCACCACGTTCTGGAGGACGTCGTAATCGCTCTCCATCTCCGGCTCCAAGAGAACATTACCGTGATCGGTTTGAGCGCCGTGAGCGTTACGATGACTACGATCGTTATGCACCTCCTCGCCGTGGTGCTGATTACCGCGATTACCGTGAGCGAGACCGTGAGTATCGTCGCAGATCTCCTTCTCCTCGCTATGATGATCGTCGCTACCGTCGTCGCTCCCGCTCTTACGAACCGTACTACTAAGTCAAGTGTGTCTTCGTAAATCGATTTTTGTTATTTTATAGTCTTGTCAGGGCTATTATGCTGTTGTGTATTATATCATCTTTAATCCCGTTCAGTGATCTTCCGTGATTGAAGATACCGTTGATTAAGTTGAAGTCGTGGAAAATGAAGTTGTATTTGTGAAGTATGAAGGTAGAAGTTGGAAGTGATCAAGAAAGGTTGAAGTTGAAGACAGAACACACTGAGTTTTGAAAATAGAAACACTGAAGTGCGATTGGCAAGAATAGAACGTAGGGAACACATACGCATCACCCCGTCGCCTTGTCGAAAGTCAGGTGAGTTGGCAATTTCAGACTCGAGGCTAAGGTGCTTGAAAATTTGCCGAACTCGAGTGGGGATTGTTTCGAGTTTCGACGATTTGGGATTCGGCAAAATAGGGAATTTTTGCGTTCAGGTAAGACCCTTTTTGAGACCCTTTTCATTTTTATTAGAAATAAAACTGAATATATGTCACTAGTCTCCAAAACACATTTACACGGAACATTTGCGAATATGGTACATTTGAATCTGGTTAGCAGCCCACTTTCTTCAAGGACCTTCCTCCGCCCGCATTTCTGATTGCCGCCATTAGTTCATCTCTTGGGTCGAGGTTTATTTTCTTCTTTTCTGTCTGGAATGTGACTTTGGCGAATATTGTTAACTATTGACAGCTTACCTGTGCCGGTGGTGTTCTGAGCTTTATCGTTTCCATCTCCTCTCTCAACTTTGCTGGATCGAGGCGTAGCGCTGCCATCGGTGCTGACGCTGATGGTGGCGGTGGCGGAGGAGGTGGAGGAGGAGGTCCGGATGGGGTGCATGGAGTTGAAGGCGTCTGTCGTGGCGAAGGCGAATTTTCGATTACGTTGCCTAGCGCGATTCCGCTTTTCTCCACCGGCGGAGCAACTTTTCTGAGTTTGAATTGTTGCTGTTGGAAACCCTCTGAAGACGAAGAGCTCGCGGATCCGCTTCGAGGCGTTCGGATGTCCTGCCAGGCGTAATTTGACTGGGACGATTTCTTCGGCAGCTCCCAAGACAAATTTCCATTGGAGAGTTGTTCGCTCTTGCATGTTGCTTTCCGCGGAGGTGTTGGACTGTGGATCTTCTTTGTATCGGCTTCGATCGTCATCGGCCGACGGACTGCGTTAGGAGACGGCTGGGATACGGTCACCGGCTTGATGTACACGTGGTGCTCTTGAACTTTCATCGTTTGCTTGGGAGCAGGGACGATCGGAACTTCGCGAATCGTTTGCGGTTCTTGTTTTCTGACTACCGTATGATTGACGGCCTGCCTGCGCTCGGTAGAAGGCGACGCAGAGATACGAGCCATTTTGGGCGATGCTGGCGCTCTCGTCGGCTCCACATAGGTAAGCTGAGGATTCATGATGATGAATTGGTCTCGCTTCTTGCTGATAGGAGAGGAAACCGCGGATGATTCCGTGGAACTCGGTGGCGGAACGATCTCTAACCGTTTCACCGTAACCACTCGTTCCTCGCCTAATCTCACGGGACCGTCATTGAGCCACGCGTTCTTCAGTGAGAGCACGGTTGTGGCCGCGACTTGTGCCTTCGCGTCGCATTCTCTGGTCGCATTTCCACCGTTCGACCACTTCTTCTGCTTCTCCTCGCAATTTGTTTTCGGCATTTCGACGCGATTTGAAGTGCTTATTACGGTAGTGGACGTGGAACGGTAACTCTGTTGCTGTGAAGACGGCATTTGCCAGTTGCGGACGGTTTTTGTCGTCGACACTTTGTTGGCCCACGGCTTCTGCGGAGTCGAATACGTCGGAGGTTTGGAGAAGAGTTCTGGAAGGAAGCGGGGAAGTTAAGTGTACTGTATGGTACCGTAGATACCTTTGCAACTCGCAACTCTTCCTCTCTCAACAGGAATTTCGTTGTAGGACGCAACACTGTTGGCTGAGTCGTCTTCACCGTCTTCGGAGAACGAATCGTCGGCGGTGATTGAATCGGCGCTTCCGATGGCGCTGTCGTGGATACGATGCGGTTTTGAGGATCGAGACGAGAAGAGGGGACCATCGGCCGCTTCTTGCTGCGACTGCGCACAAAGACGTTGAACCAACGTGTGCTGAGCGATCAGTTTCGCCTGAAAATACGGATTAGGAGTGGGAGGAGACGGTGTTCACTATACCACGAGCGACTGCGTTTCCCTCGAGTTCTTCCCCGCGGTGTTGAGCACCGTGAAGCGGTCGAACATCGTCTTCAGATTCAGATATTCTCTCTGCAGGTCGTTGAGGAAGACGTCTTCGGGTCCAGAAGGCGTCGGCGGTGGAGGCGGGAAGACGATGGTCTCCTGCTTCACTTCCATCTTCTCAATGACGACCTTCCGCTCTGATTTGGTATCGAGAGGCTCGAAGATCTGCTGATAGACTTGGTCGGTGAGGATTCCGCTCTGTGAGATGATGGAGACGACGTCGTCGTTTGCGCTGACGCTCGTGGAAGGCGCAGAAACTGAAATCGATCATTTTACAAAAGGAGGAAACGTCGAATTTGAAGAGATAATCGGAGGGATAATTGGAAACGCGTCTTCCTTTGGGGGAACGCGGCTAGGAGCGAAATAATTAGAGCGGACCGCTTCCTTATGGGTTACAAATTAGCTTGCCAGACCCATCTGAGCGCATTCCAAGTGGCAACTAACCTCTTGCACAAGCGCCGCTGCTGATCGACATAAACGAACATAGTCAATGCATCGCGGGCTACTGGTTTTAACCCAACTTTACCCTTTGCGCTCCATCCCTAACTCAAACACAAAAAATTCCGGAAAACGCGACGCAAACGATCAGCGCGATAAAGAAACAATATGCAAACGACAAGGAGCGCTCGTTTGTGAATCTAGCGGATTAGTGTTTTGACGCGCAGTAGGCGGCAGGGGAGGTTCGCGGCGGGCGGAAACGAGTTGAAAGACGACTGAAAGCGCTTTTATCACCGCGATCATGTTAACGATGATGGAGTTGGGGATGGAATGATGACAAAGCAGCTGAACGGTTGTGCAAACAGGTTATACGGACGTTTGGACGCGAGATAAGCGCGGACGTGGAGAGGATGACCCCAGGTGACCGGACAGGAGCAGCTGGAACAACGGCGAGCTAGGAGAAATGCATTCCGAGTGACTCCTCGACAAGGCGGAGATAAGAATGAATTACAAAATTACTCAAAAGCGACTCAAAACATTCCAAAAATTGAAATAAATGACGCGATGGCGTCTAGTCGTCGCTCTAGTGACAAAAGATTCTGAAATCGTTAAACGAGGAGAATGAAGTGCTCACACAGCAATGGAATCTACCAGCGTGCAGAAGCGCACGCACACGGGAGGAAGGATTGTCACACGATTCCAGATGCATCTGACCCCGATCAAGTGTCCTTCGCCGCAGCGTTTGAACACAGCGAAATGAAACTGGACTCCGTTTCGAACCTATTTCCTCTCAAAAAGACGCTCAATTCGGCCGAGAAACGCCCCTCGAGCGCCGCTTGTCAAAGTTGACACACGGGTTTAGCATTTAGAATTTTGCAGAATGACTCAGGATACGCGCTGTGGCGTCTTTTGAGTCATGCGAAGACGTGGAAAACAGTGGCTCCGCACCGGGGCGCATACAGTGCGCTGAATCGCAAGGACTCTACGGGGAAGTCGCCATAAAAGTGGACAAACACGACGACGCCCACTTCTCGCATTTCATGCGCACTGAACTCTGAAGTGAGGAAGTGCGCAAACAGCGGAAATGGCCAGCGATTCACTCTGAGAAGCTCGAAAATTACCAGAAAACGCGAGGTTCGGGCCGCGGGGCTCGTGACAACGTACAAAAGAACGAAGAGCGCGTCGTTAATTACGTCGCGAGGTGAGGGGAGTGAGAAAAAGCGATTAATCGGCTTATGGAGTGAATTGCTGCAAACACTCTCGACGCCGCCGTCGATGGTGATGACGGCGGTGTCACCGCTTAATACACTTTGCGGGTACTATCGCGACGGCGGTCAGTGGAACCGACGAAATTAGGGTTAAGAAGAGATGTGAAGCGACAAAAAGAAGACAATTAACTGAGTTGAGTGGAGCGGAAAACAAGAATCGGGGCGATGTTGCGTTTCGTGAAAGGAAAACAACGAAAAACTTACTGCAAAGTCGATTCTGAGATGAAAAGAACGAGAAGAAGCTTATGCAGCTAGCAGGCGTCTGTAGCGAACACGCAACTGGAAGGCAGCAACTCAACCCGACGGACCAGTTGTTTGTCGAATCGCAAATGCGCTGTTTTGTGAGCAAAACACGGATCACCCGCTCGCTACCTGTTTTCCATCGCATCTGCATATTGCAGTGCGAACAACCAAAAATACATTCTTCTCTCTATTATGATTGTTGTTGACGTCTTTCTCCTTTGTTTGTCGCGCTCCCCAGCTGTTTGTCTTTCCTTCTTGGTGCAAAAGCAACCGCGGAGTTCCTCGTTCCCACTTTACGACTCAAAATCCTTTGTCGCAACATAATAAAAGCGACAATTCGCTTATCAGGTGACGACAGATGCCTGTACGTACACGTTTATGGCTTCTTTGAAGATTGTTTGCGCGTGGAAGTCGGGTGCAATGTTCCCGAATGCGGAAAGCAGTCATGATCAGTGATTAATCCTCGTCAGCTGATAACGGTAGGTTTTAAACGCGCAAAGGAGCGAATAAGCGGATTGGAGAGGATTTTTGTGGAAAAAGGAAGTTGAGCTCACCTAATTCGGGTTCTTTTTTCAGAATAGGCGTCACAGAACGGCGTACTGGAGGTTCATCGGGCTTTTCGTCTTTTTTCTCGACTTTCGGAGAAGCGACGGGAGCATCCAAGTTGGTTTCCTTTGGCGGAGGAGTTACGGTATCCGAGGAAGTGGTGGAGGGCAGTCGTGGACGTCTGTTGGGCGGCGGCGGCGCTCTGTAGGTCTTGTTCGTCTTCAGTGTCCCGTTTCGGCCGATTCGGACGGTGCTCGTTTTGCTGGAAACCGATCTGAAAGCGATTTGTGGTGAGTTTAAGTGCACTCGGATGGTTTGGAACTAATTGGGAGTGAGATAAGGGAGTGGAGATGCTCGTTTACGACCTGAGAAAGCGAGGGACCGTCTGTTCGGTGTTCTAGGCGTGCTGTGTTGGCTGTACACATGGCCAAATGATTCATTTGTGTCGAAAAGTGAGCGCGTCAAAGGGCAATCCGATTAAACTTGGTTTGCGTGCGTCTGTGCTGCTCTACATCTTCAGTTTACAGTAAGATACCTGAGAACTGAATATCAAGGTGGAAATTGAGCGCATTCCATCGCTCCTCACGTCATTCTGGCGCGAATCATTCAGATGTTGTTGTTTCCGTGCACTAATGTGTCATTATCTCCCTGATTCACCCGCACAACAGCGAAAATGACTCAAACGGAGCATCGTGGACTACTCACCCGAACTTCTCCCTCTCCCCGGAGGCGCTTCTTCGCACAGAAGGACGTTTCTCGACGACGCCGGAAGCGGGAACCACGGACGTGGGCGATGATTCGACTCCTTTTTTCTTCTAAACGGTTGTTGGCGATAAGAAACCGCAGAGATGACGTCTCCGTCGATTACCTTTTTGAAAATGTCGAAAATTCCGCTGAATCGCCTCTTTCCGGGCTCCTTCTTCGTCATTGCGGAGACCGAAAACGAGAAAATTGAGAAAAACGGAGAAGGAAAGGAGATGTGGGGTCGCGTCACGAAATGTCACTTTTGGGGGCGATTGTTAGTCCCGATTCGTGGTGGCCCCAATTGTCAGCGCACTGTCACCGCCACCGTCGCGCCACGACACAACGCGCGCATAAATAACGAACGATAAAAGGCGCGTTGACTCAAGTGGAGCCTCGGATGCTGCGAACATCCGTTTGAGGCGAGGGAAGAGGGCGGTTTTTGTTCCGGATGAGGGCGAACTACGGTAATATAGGCGGAAAAATTGCGATTTTCACAGGTTTTCACAGCGATTTGGCGCAGTCTTGTTAGCTGAGATTGCCTTCAAAATCAAACAGTTTCGCCATCGGCCGCCAAGCTAGAATTGAGCCTTGACAGTCGCCCCAAACAATGGATTTGACCGTGCAGTGCACCGTACAAATCACCCTGGCAACGCCTGGCTGCTCGTCCACCCCGAACGAGAAGATCTTCCCAAACGCAACCCTAAAATGTCGTTCCGAGAACAAACAGTTCCAGGAACCAGAAGTAGCAGCATCGCTTCGTCCTCCGACCGCCCAAGGCGCCAAAGTCAAACAAAACGACGACGTCGAAAGTACGATTCGCGCGTCGTCCGGCGTTTCCGATAAGCGAACGCGAAAGGCGATCGATTGGAGCACCATAAAAGTGTCCTTCTTGTCGTGGGCAGCGGCGGCTTGCAGCAGCAGCAGAAGGCAGCCGAAGAATCCCGGCGGCGGCCCTCTCGACCATCACACGCAGAAGACGGTCGAACGGCGCGCGTGCTGTTTGCATAAAGAGTTAGCGGCGAGAAATTGCATTGAGTAATAACCCCAGCGAATGGAGCGAACGCAGGTGACGAATTCGGAATTTGAGCTGCGGAAAGTGACCTTAGAAGGAGGGAAAGGTCGGGAATACATGACTGCGGCCAGGGTATACGGTAGATCTGAGCATTGGGGGAATTCAGGCGTTTGTTCTCGTGAAATCGCAGTCAAATCGACTTGAGTCAATGTGGAATTCTGTGAAATGCCCGTTGCGGGTGATTCCCACGGTGATTCACAGCGTCAACAACATCATTCTTTGTTGATTCTCAAGTTTACCAAAGCGTAAATGCCGCGTTATCTTGTTGATTCTCGCTGAGTCGTTCGAACACATCGAAAACGGTGAATTCATGTCGAGTTGCTCAAGCTCACAAACAGCTCACATCGTGATGCGATCGTTGCATCGAGATTGCACTCGCCGCTTCTCACTCCGTCGTTGCAGTTTGGCTAGATGAAAACCGCCTTTATGTGTGTAGTTTGGTCTTAGTCTTCCCGTCGAAGCGATCGAGAGCCGTCGGACAACCCTGTGTACATGATCTCTGAGCTGCCATCAGCGTTCAAACTGGCCAATCGCCCGAAACGTCCGCCTCACCGCTCCTTGTGAGAGAGATCCAATCGATAGCAGAGAAAGAAGTTGTATCTTTCTCTGCTTACATTATTTTCCTCACACCTCGCGCCATTTTTGCCTCGCGCTGCTTTACGACCGTCTGCCCCAGCCGGGCCTGTCGCCTCCTTTACCTATTCTGTCCTCCTCACTCGACGTGTGAGCGCGTCCTCCACACGGCGCCTTCTCTGTGCCCTCTCTCTCCAGTGATATTTTCCGCTAAAGTCCGCTTTTCCCAATTGAATTCGATGCTCATACGACTTGGTGGATTGAGTTGCAACGGCCGGAGCCCTCAATTTGAGTTCCCCGCTCACCTGATTAGGCTTGGTTGAATCGTGCTCGTCTCTGCTACGAACGATCGTCCGTATCCGATCGTCCGGCGTTACACAAAAGACCTCAGTTTGTGCCAAACAAGAACGAACGCCCAAATGAATCAGCGGAATGAAAAACTTTAATGCGATAAGTGACCAACAACACTTTATCGGGTCCCAACGGGAAAATCTCACCGAGAAGTATTCCTATGACAACGCTGTTTGTGTCAGTTTCCCTCCATCGCGTGCCACCTTTGACTCGCGCGACTTTACGACCGTCTGCGTCCAACGCGGGCCTCTACTCGCCGCAGTTATAAATTCTCTCACCACTGTGAGCGGCGCGTTCTCCACACGGCGCGTTCTCCGTGCCACCGCCGCCGCCGTGTCTTCGCGACAGTTTTCCCCGCGCCGTCTTCGCCTCGCGCAACTCCCAGCGACATCGCGTGACTGGCGTCCCAGCGCCGTTCTCTCAGCCGCCTGTTCTCTCTCCTTCTCTAGATAGATACACGGGCGCTTCTCCGCCGACGCGCGTTGTCCAATTGCGAAATCAGCGCTGCCTGACCGACGACTGCGCGCGCATACGGTGCGCCACTCCACGCGTTGTTTTTGAGCTTCGCTTCGATTGCGAAACTGAACTCAGATGTTTATTTCACATTCCTGTCTTAAACGAGAGAACAAAGTATTTAAGTGATGATTCAGTGATGCGGGTGTCCGTTGTGATGGCTCTGCATAAGTGATTGCTCCAAATCTGCCCGTTTTTGTTGCGTTTTCGCAAAAATGTAACGATTCACTCCCTCGTTGATGCTTCCTTGGAGATAACAGTCCGACTTCCTCTCGTGGTCGGACTCGTAAATCGCTTCTGTCATTGCCTGAAACCGCTGGTCTTCTTTGATTATGGGATGCGACTACTGTACCTTGAGATCTTTGCTCTGCGACTCGAGCCAGTGGTCGATGAATCCCACAGGGTCGTGGGTGATGCGCGCGTAGAAGTCTCTCCGCTGCTTCGTGTCGTTGATCTGGTCAACGAAATCCATCAACTTCGCCTCCTGGAGCTGCAGCTCGCTCTGCTGCTGCTGCTGCCGTTGCAGAGAGAACATGAAGCCGTTCATCGCGAGCTTCAGTGGATCGTCGACTTCGACTTCAATGTCGTAGCAAGCGGTGCTCTTCGCTTCGTCGGCGGGATTCGCGCGAATCACGTGGATCAACTCGATCGGATCCGTTTGAAAGAGGTGATTGGAGATGAAGTGCGGAATGTCGCTAAAGCGTATTCGAGGCGCTTGGAAGATGTGCTGCAGATACTTGTCCAGATTGATAAACTCCTTCTGGCGGGGGTCCTGAAGGGAAAGTCGCATTTAATAGAAGCACCTCATGCCGACGCTCTTCACTTACCTGCAGCTGGTGCGTCTTCACGTACTCCCACAGCGCCTCAATGATTTTCTGTCGCGTTTCGCTCGCGATTCCCAAAACCTTCGCGAGTCGCGGATGCAACTTGAACTTCGCAGGGTTGTGGTCGAGCCACAGCTTGATCACACAGTTCACGTCCTTATCCCCGGGTCTTTTCACCTGAATCCGCTCCGTTAGGCTTGTGCGCTTCTTCTAAAACCAACCTGGAACCCGTCGGTCTCGTTGGTTTGAGGCGATCGCGCCCACTCCACCAGATTGCACTCGGGCCGTACAAATCTTTGTCCAATTCAATCGCCAATCGCTTGAAGAACGAACTAAACTTTCGTTTCGGGAGTCGATTCGTGTGGTGTCCGTTTTTGGCGCTATCCTCCTCCATGATGCGTCCCTCCACACGCAGTTCCCAGATTTTCTGCTCAGGTTTCTCGTCGTTCTCTTTCTGTAAAGCTCATTTAGGTCTGAATGGAGAGCGAAAGTCGTCGGCTACCTTCTCTGTTTGGAGGAAAGTGTGTGACACATAGATGCGCAGGCGGCGCTTGATTTTCATGGGCTTCTTCAGCGCCTCTTGAATTTCCAAGCGTTTCCTTGTGATTGTGGCGTCCAGTTTTTGCTCGTAGTTGAGGAGATCCATGTAGGCGTCCGATTCGGGCACCAGTTCACGTATCTGAAGCGAAAGCGTTGGTTGCTTGGATACTTCGAGTGCGCTATTGAGATTTAAACGTCTCATCCTCTGACGTGGCGCGTTCTTGTGGCTGTGAATAACCTACGTTTGCTGAGATGATCTTGTCGGCATAGCGCTTCTTCTTCGCTTGCCTCTGCGCGGGCATCATGGGTCCAGAGGGCGGAAATTGCCTTCGCTGTGCGGGTGGGGGGCCCTGGACATAGCGAAGGTGACCGTTCGATGGCGCACCGTTGGGCATCGGCCCGGCCATTCCCATCCGATTCATGATTTACCTGAATTCACTCAAGCGTTAATTTCAACTCGCAAAGCACGCGACGTTTCATAATCATCCAACTGCGCATAATGGATGAATTCGCATCCTGCGATTCAGATATCGAGTAATTAGAATTAGTCCTTCTTATTGATCGAAGGAGACGCGCGAGGACGGACATCTAAGCAAAAGACCGCGTATTCGTTTGCCGAACGGGGACACTTTTCGTACTCTTCCGTCGTTCGGTGCGTCGCCGCCGTCGTTCGGTGCGCTGCGCTATGAGTCACCCGCCCCTCCTCGCGTCGCGTCCTTTGCCGCTCGCAACTTTTCGTTTGTTCACGCGTTTGGCGCATTTACGGTTTCATATTTCTGCTTTCAGAGAGAATGGCTGCCCCAACGGTCGTCAAGTTGTTGTCGTCGGACAACGAAGAGTTCGCCTTCAAACGCGAACACATTGCGAAAGCCCATATGCTGAACCGCATGTTGGCTGATCTGAACGTTGACATCGACAACCCGACGCAGGATCCCGTCAGACTCGAGCTTGTGTCGAGCTCAACTCTCCGAACTGTAATCGCTTGGCTGGATGCTCATCAAGGTGAAGCGGACCCCACCGACGATGAAATTTTGAAGAACCGACACAACCGCAGACTGAGCAATGAGGACCACGCACTGTTCGACACGCTGCCCAATCGAGTCGAACTCGCCAGTGTCATCAATGCCGCGTATTTCTTGGAGGTTCCCGGGCTTATCGAAGCACTCGTTCGGTATGTGACGCACCACTTAGACAGGAAGAGTGCGGAAGAGATGGCCAACTGGCTTGAAATTGCCCTGGCAACGGCGGAACCGCGAGCTGCCCCTGGCGACGACGAGGGCGTCGAGGCGAAGCGCGAAAGAGTTGAAAATGGGTCCGAAGCCGAGCAGTAGGATCCCCGTCCGAGTAATCTCCACGCTGTGTGATGCTTTACCCGATGAAGTTTCTTTTCTTTCTTTCTTATCGTTGCAGTTGTCGTATTCTGTTCTTCGACTTTGTATTTTTACTCCCTGTTCGGATATGTTGCTGATAACTCGATGTAACATGATGTCGCTTTACTCTCGCTGATGTTGTTGATGTAACCCGATGTCCTATCCTTCAATAAATGATGTTAATTGGAGATCAATGAGGTTGGAAGTAGCTTCGGCGGAGTTTGGATCTTTCCGCACATCGCGTTGACCTTGACGACGTTCAGAGCGATCGCGACGAGGAAGAGGAAGGGAAGCAATAGGGCGCAGCTGGTGCGCGCCACCGTCTCGTACTCTCTGATCTGAATAAAACAAACAAAAACTGTTCGGGTTTCGCACTTCGGGATTCTTACCTCAAGGTTCTTCAGAAACACGATTCCGAGCGGCAAACCAAACACGAATCCGCCAAAGTGGGCGAAGTGCGAAATCTTCGAATCGTACAACTTGTTTGCGCCGAAAAACAGATCGTAGTTCTCCGTGATTAGAAACGCGACGATTATGAAAAGTCGAACGAATCGGAAAGGCATTTCGCGCCAATTCTGGAATTCTCGATGCGTCAATTCGCGTTTCCAATGGTGGAACCAACCAGGAAAATGTCCGAAAGATGAATCGCGAGGAGTCCGTAAACGGCGCCGGACATGCCGATCGAGGGACGATCGTTTGCAGCGAAAATCATGTAAATAAGGCTCGCTAAACTGGAGATTCGTGTGAAATTGAATGCAGCGCTTACATCCAATTCCCGAAAGGAAGAAAATGATAATTATGCGGTAGTGATGGACGAGTTCCTTGATGCAGCAGAGAGCGAGGATGACGATGTTGCTGACGAGATGTGCGACACTGTAAATGCGGGGATTAGAGGGCGATTGTTCGGGGAAATACGGACTTTGCGTGGAAGAAGATGTTCGTGAGGTAGGGATACACGTAGTGGGCGTTGCAGGGGTGGATTCCGAAGTCGTTGAACTGCTCGGGAGAGGCGAGGCAGAAGATGAGGATGCAAACGGCGATGACGGTCGGCGCGAAGATTGGCGGAGGCCAGCAGCGGTACGCGTAGATGTAGCTCTTGTAGTCGGAGAGCTTCGAGCGCGGGAAGCACCACTCGCCGATCCTGTAGAGCACGCGATTCAGAAACTTTTCCTGGACTTCGGAGTGATCGAGCTGAAACGCGATGCGTTGACCTCATCGACCAGGACCTTGTCAGCCTACCGCTGCTTCAATGTCCTCTGCTGAGAAGACGCGTGACTCAGCCTGCTGCATCAGAGTGTCCATCTTCTCCGCCTGCGGCGCAGTCAGCGGAACGCGCTCCGAAATCTTGTTGTAGACGACGCTGAGCTGTCGTGTGGTAACGTGGCCATGACTCCCGATCTAAACTCCACAATCCCGCCCTCTTCAAATCAAAATCGTCAAACTCACCAGCTCCACGACCTCCGGAACGCTTTCTAATTGTCGTTTTCGCGCTTCCTTCGAGAGACCCATTCTACAAGCAATCGATTATCACACTTGCCGCTGATAGCGCGAGGAATCGAGCGATCGACTGTAAATGAATGAGAGGGCCGCCTTAAGTACTCGGCGCCAGTCACGCGCCAGCAGTTTGTAACTGTTTCGCAAACGGCGCCCGGAGAGTCGCGGGGTTCTGCGCGCTCTGAATCACGCTTTGTTATGGTCTGTGCGTGTTTACCGTAATCCGGAGTCAGAGGAAGCGGTGTTTATTGAGCTCTTTTCTTTGGCTATTTTGATACAGAAGACGCTCCTCTGGCTGTTTGCGTTGGATTAACCGCCGTGAAAGGTACGGAAGGTGAGGAGTCAACAGAAAAGGGCGCGGAGGACACAAGGAAACATAATACGATGTCGGCGATTCGTAATGAACGTAGAGAGTACGGTACAAGCGCTGTTCAAAGAAGAGAAATCGCTGGCGGCTTGTTTTTACGAATTCCTTATCACTCAGCGCCATGCAACGTTGCGCCACACGGCGATTCCACGCTTGCACGCCGTTGTCCATTAGGAAACGGATGGTTTAAAAGTTCGAAGTGATCAACGCCTCCTCGCTGCCGTTCGCTCTGAATCTCCGCATTTGGACGACTGCGACTGGTGAGCAGCACTGAAATTGGAGATTCTGACGGCGTTTAGGATCCGAATTTGTCTCCCGTACGACGGAACGCAGGAGCCGAAACTAAGAAAACGTTTCAGTGCAGCTGCAGACGAATTTCTCCAACGACGACGTCATCACTTTCCACTCTGCAAGTCACCAAGCGTTCAATTATCGAAATCTTCCGATTTCAGGACTCCGCCATAATCGGACTTCTGATGCGCTCAACGAGGGACAACTAACGAAACTTTTCTTCGCGGAGCTCGTTGAAGGTCGCCGCTTCAAATGTCGCGCCAAGTTGAGAGACGTGTGACCTTTGCTTTGGCTTCTGGTGTTTATCCGTATTTCTCTATAGAGGAGTGGCAATTGCGAAGTTTAATGTCACACAATAAACACAAAATATCAACAGAGAAAAGGAAACTATGCGAATATTCAACCGCGACGCTTCACGCGTTGAATCCTCTCAAATTCAGATACTAACTGATTAGCAGGCGGGCGGAAGTCATCAACTAAAAACATTTGCAGCGTATCGAGGTTGAACTGCTTTCTTAAAAAGTCTTCAAACGCTTCTTCGTAACCGACCATACCAATTTTGCGAAACGGCGCAGAACTGACAGGAGAGAGCAGGTCGACTATCGCCCCCATCGGCGCTTCGGTCTTAAAAAGCCAAATTTCTGCGGAGGGGACTACAGACGCTCGTAGAAACATCAAAATGATTCTAATTTCAGCTAGCGATGACTCGGAGCGTTCAACTTTGTTTTTATATATTAGAAGCCGAAGAGCACTGTTTGAACGTGAAAAGGCTGATATAATCGCTCGATTGAGAGTATCAACAACATATCAACAGGCAGATGTCAAAAAAAGAGCAAGATTATTTTATTTGTATACAATCTAATAGAACTGTAATTCCGTGTTACAGGTCTCGATGGGCAAATCGCAGTGTGTCAATTGCCGGAAGTCAAAAGGAATAAAATTCCACATATTTCGTGCAAGAGATGATGGATCAGAAGTCGACGTAAAGAACGACCCGAGCATCTGCCCAAGAAATGTCGAATCTGTCATATCTTCCACTATGAATTTGATCACGGATGTGAAGTTCTTAATGAAGCACTTTTGCCATAGAAAAGACTCCCATATCTCAAGGCAGCTCTCCTTGATGAAACGACCATTGATGGCGATACGATTCCAACGAATCCTATCATATACCTGTCTGCGCCAACTGGTAAGCTAACGCATGGTCATTCGTCTTATAAAGGACATTTCAGAAACAAGCAAGTCTACGAAGACGTTGGAGGACATTGTCAACAATGTGCTCAAAACAGAACAGACGATGGTTTGTCTTGCACCAACACGGAACGCGTCACAGAAGTGCTACCAGTTCGAATCAGCAAATATGAACTTCCGAAAGGATCCTTACATGCGATACGTTCGGGAGTATCGCACGATGGAGATGGCATATGTGCGATTCAGCAGGAGCGTCACAGAGATCTATAATGCACCGTCATATTATACTGACCGAATGCATGCCGATCTAGTTCGACAAATGAACATAGACGCTGCGAAATACCGTGACAGCATTGTGGGCTTCGCAAACGCACACCGGGACTTTTCACACATGACGTATACACGTGCGTCCACGGCTCGTGTAACACCGGCCAACAGTTCGAACGATCCCCGAACTACAGGTAAGTGTCTTGTGTCCCAAACCCAACCGAATTTGATTATTATAGACCAGGGGTGAACAAACTACTGTACACAACTGACGGCTATGCGGCTGCGTGTCATCTTCTCAACGAATGTAGCAGAGAACGCGATTACGGTACCGCATATCGGATTCGTTATTGATTCTGGCAGAGTCATCCGCAACTCTTTCAATAGCGATACGAACTGCCAATCGTATTCGAATACATCGATTTCTCAGTCGGAGCAAGACTTGTACGAAAGTGTGGTCAATGCTCTTGTGCAGATTGCTTCCCGGTCATTTGGAGATGCATAAATTGTGGCGGAACAATTGTTGGAGAGATCAGAACATGGAGTCCTTGTATTCGTCGCAAGAAAAGTAAGAAAAGATGATTTTTTTGTTGTTGATCAGACGTTGTCTTTAGGAGGAATGTGAGTACATAGCTGGTCGTCTCACACAGGAACTCAACATCCTAGCAGCTCCGTTCTACACTGGAATAACGAACAACTACTACCAAGATCTAGTGTTCCGTCCGACATATAACCAGCTACAGCGTGTCATCGTCTCAACGAATGTAGCAGAGAACGCGATCACGGTGCCGCATATCGGATTCGTTATTGATTCTGGCAGAGTCATCCGCAACTCATTTAATAGCGATACGAATTGCCAATCGTATTCGAATACGTCGATTTCCCAGTCGGAGCGCATTCAGCGATTTGGTCGAGTAGGGAGACAATTTCATGGAATTGTCGTATGCCTATACTCGAAGGAGAATGCAGAAAATGGCGACATCGACATCACAAGCGAATCGCATCGCACGGACACGCGGTCGCTGATTGTCCGAATGTATCGAACTCACGTGAGAACAACTATCGGCCATAGAGTATCGAACGCAACAAGAAGCACAGTCGCGTTCGATCCATATGAACAGATGTTGCCGTCGACACTCAACCGAAAGAAGATTGTCTCGCAATCACTGACTTCGAGCATATGCGACTAGGGAATGCTGCAGAAAATCGACTGCATCTCACCGAACGTGTAGTTGATACTGTAAGTTTTCATTTACAACCGAGCATAATCTACCAACTATCTTATAGGTCGGCTATATGGACTGCATGACAGAACTAGCGGTACTGTTCAAATGGTTGGACAACCTGGTCGTCTCCGGTGATGTCAACGAGAGTCGGATTGCTTCTCGCTTGTACGCACTTGGGCGAAAGATCGCATTGTCACGCAATCTATTTGCAGAACAGTTCAAGTCCGTGTCCGGTACAAATCGCATCATGTCAACTCAGAAAATCAGGATGCCTCGGTGTGGCGAACACCTCGTCGATAAAGAAGAGTTCAAAGGGGTACGGTTTATGGTGATTTGGGTGTCGCTCTTTGGAAAATCACAGGAAGACCGAAATCGACGTGCCCAAGTACTGCACGAATACGGAATTCATCAGAGTGAACTTTGGCAGATCATCGTATGTTAAAACTAGTTTAATCTTTTATGATCATATCGTTCAGAGCGAATGGCAACGCGAAACGAGGTGCGACCTGAAATCATTCTGCGGAACTCTGTTCGCAAACGACGGCAGCGGATACAGAAGATTCCAATATATTGGAGACATCGATCGCCTTGGCGATATCAGTATTGATATCGCCACAATGGAACTGACAGTCGACAGTTGTGAGTCGACAATTTTATGGAAACTTCCTGATGGCTATCGCAACGCCGAAATTCGAACACGGTGTGGCCTCAAACTCACACATCAACCTGTATGATGCTACATACAGAGGCGTAGGAAACACGTCAATGAATCCGAGTGTTGAAATCGATAACGCATCGTTGCCCAAGATCAGCTCATTGTACTCATTTGCCTACGACAAAGATTTCGAAGACGACAGAAATCGGAATGTGTTCATATACTACGACAAACTCTGTTTTGAATCGGTTCGTCTAATGCATAGTTTGCATTTGCTAAACATTTCAATTTAGCTAATAGAACTGGACACAACGATCACAATGCAGTTGGCAATGGCAGCGCCAACTAGCGGACTGATTCCAGCCACACTGGCGCGCTTGAATCAATGAAGTACTGGTAACGTCAAGTCCCAAGGCACACTCCACAAGCGCGTTCTTGTAGAGTCGCGTTATTGTAAACTGCTGTCGATAATTTTGTGTTGTCTTATTATTTAATTGTTCTTTCTATAATAAATTGTTTGTTAATCTACGAATACTGACATCCGAGTCGAGCGTCGACTACAATTCGCGTCCAGCTGAGAACAACTTTATTTGTTGCTGACAACGCAGCATCAAATAAAGTTTCTTTATTTGGTTAACAGACGGGGAATCCTTGGAAACTGATGTGTCCAGCAGATCCCACCGAACGGACTCGATGAAAGCTCGATGAAAGCAAAAGGCACGTGTTCCATCGTTAGAAATTGCTGCAGAACGTTCTCGATTCCTCTCGAATTCTCGATGTTTTTCCTGCATTTTCCCGCTTTTTCTAGCTGCCGAACGTTGCGCGCGGCGCAAGCGTGGAAGGTTATCTTGGGAAGTACGGATAGACTCGACCACACACAACGCAGATTCACGTGGATTGCGATATTTCAACCTTTTTTCACTCAAAAATACATTTTGCATTTACAATATCGCGTTTCAATTCTCGTTTTTCTTCGAATCCTTCAAGAAGAACTTCTGAAGTCGTTTCTTGTGCTCTTTGAACTCGGCTACCGTAATCGTCATGTCGTTCTTCAGTTTCGCCATCTCCTCCATGTATTTGCGCTCGGCGGCCGACGCGGTCATCTTGCGATTCTCGTTCTCCTGCTTTCTCATGTATTCAACTTCGTCCTCGTAGGTCATTTTCATGTCGTACACCTCCTAAATCCACCAGATCCCTTCAAATTCTTCGTCTAAACGCGCTCTACCTGAATTTCCCGGGTCTGGCGAAGCAGAATCTCGTTCAGCTTCTCCAATCGATCGCTTCTGCGGAGATTCTCGTTCTCCAGCAGCTCCTGCAGAAGTTTGTGGTCATCGGACGAGGCGCTCAGCAGCTTCATCAGGTCAACGATGTCGCCGTCGGTGCGGTCGTGAGCGGCTACGATGAGAAGGAGACCAAAGACGGTAAGCAGCAAACGCAGAATCATTTCTGATTGAGTTGTTATGTTCTTTGGCGAATTGCCTTAAATAGAAGCGCGCGGTCATTAACGCGGTCCTACCAATCAGGTTTTTCATCAAAATATTACTGTTGTTGACAGTTAGTGCGCGCCGTCTCGATGCAAAGATCAGAATGCGCTCAATAATGGTAAGGTCAAGCGTCGCTGGCGCATCAAGTGCGCAATCATCGCTTTTCAGGCCAAATGAACCCCCAAATCCGCTGACTTCTCCTCCAGAAACAAAATCCTCACTTTCTCTTTCCTCTCCTCCGCAGTGCGGAGGCGCGACGGACAATTAACCGAAGATTAGAAGATCGGAGGTTCTAACCCACATCCGAGGAAATGTTCCCCTCTTGCGCGCACAATTATCTCTTTCGTTCCCTACGATGTTGCAAGTTGCCATCGCGTTGCTCCTCTTCGCTCCCTGCGGCGAAGCCTTCCTCTTCCCCTTCGCTGGCGGCAGCGGCGGAGGGTGCAGCTGTCAGCAGAATCTCTGCGCTCCGCCGCCCATCTGTCCGAGTCCGGCGCCCTGTCCGAGGCCTTGTCAGCCCATCTACACGCAGGACTGCTGCGCGAGTTGCCTTCGACCGTGTCGCTTCCGCTTGACCAAAAGGCGTCACAAGCGCGACGGAATCCTCGAGGACCCTCTGGTTACGGTAACGAACGCGAAATGCAACAGCGAACGACTCCGCACGGTCATGAGCCAGGTTATACCACTTGAAATTCCAGGAAATAGCATCGAAGCTTTTAGAATCCCTACAAAGGTCCCTCGCAGGCGAAAAGGTTCATTCAGGACTCCGCGGAACGACAATTCGGGACGAAATTCAACGTTATCTGCGCGAGAGGTGGCGTTGTTTTGCACATTCAGTTCTCATTCAACGACGGCATTTCCAGGCGACTTCTCGTACATCACAAACACCGAAGAATACTGCCAGGAGACGATTCGCGACCTCACTTGCTACGCGTTCAAACACTTCAGTCGTCCCATTTTGCTTTTGTAGATTCTTTGCGTCGATGAGTAAAGAAAGCGTTCGTTCACTGTCGCCCTTACGTGTCGACCCGACCCCATAAAATGTGATATGAACATGGCAAAAACAAAAAGAAATGTTGATAACAAGGTGAAATAGTTACAAAACCTCAACAAAACACCACGACTCTTCAGTAATAGCAATGTTAACAGAGTCCAGAAGCTTAATGCAGTCGACTTCCTCCACGTCGTCCTACAATGCAGCCTCAATTAGGCGTGAACTATGGCAAAAACTCACATTACCCTCCTTGGCACTTCTGGAAGGTCCACTAGATTCTTCGTTGCTGCTCGGGGCCTTACGCTTCAGATTCTTTTCCTCTGCCAGATCGGTCTAAAATTGAACGGAGACTTTTGATAAGACGAGGACGAAACATACAAAGATTTCGACGTTATCAACAATATGAATCCCGTTGTTATACGTCAGCACCTTCAACGCGTCTTCGGCGTCATCATACTCAATGAATCCAAAGCGCTTCGAGTAACCGGTATCTTTGTGACGCACCAAAATGAGATCGCGGATCCGTCCGAACGACTCGAAATAATTATGAAGAGTTACTGTAGCATCAGAGATGGATATTAGGTCATAAAAAATCTAATCAACTCACTTTCATTAGTCTTGGAATGCAGGCGGCGAACCATGACGCGACGACGGCGGTTCTTCGATTCCTTCTTCTCCAGTCGGATTCTGCACCGCTCCTCATCTTTCTTGTGTTCAAAGTGATCGAGCTGTGAGAAAAGAACTTGATAATGCTTAAGATGAACGCAATGCTCACTCTGACGATTTCCCCATCGATTTGGTGGACCATCTTACTCTCACGCATTATTTGCTCGACATCGGGATTCTCGAAGGTAACGTAGCCACAGCGACGAGAACGCAACGTTCCGTTGACGGTTTCCGTTAGAATGAACGCTTCAGTGATATTACCAAGCTTCTCTTGTTGCCCCTCGAAGTAGCATCGGAAAGTCTCTGAAAAGGCGCTGTCAATGCCGAAAGAAGCGCGACACAACAAACCGTTTGTAGTGAACGACCGCAAGGGATGGGCGAAGAAGGTGACAGGCTCATTCTCCGGACGGTTGCTAGCGATAACCTACAAAATGCCCAGTAAAGCTAAATTACACACACACACAAAGCACTTACGTTGACCTCACGGCCGTCGATCTTGTGCACTCCTTTGTTCTGCAAGAGCACGGCTTCCGCTGCTTTCGGGTCGACAAACTTGACGAACGCAAACCCCTTGCTACGGCCCTTGCATGCGTCTTGCGGCACGTGCACGTCGACGAGATCGCCAAAGTCTCAAAGTATTTGGTGAGCGATTCTGCAAACGACAAAGAAAGAACTCAAATCATATGGAAATGGGAAATACCTTTTGTCGAAGAGTACGACAATCCGCCAATGTACAGGTTGCGCTTGGCCGACGACAAACCAACGGGAATGGGGTCAGGAGTTCTCGACATTGTTGCCTGGAAAAAGCAGAAAATGAAGAGAACGAATTAAGTAAAACACGCAAATCAAGAAAGTAAATTCGAGGAAAAATATGCAAAAATATAACAAGCCTTTCCCGCCATTTTCAGTTAAAAACAACGCTGGCATGAATACAAATTTACCGCCTTTCTGGCGGCATGAACGTTGAACGCAAGTAGCGCGTTGGGCCTACTCGCTAAATATAAAATCAAACGCATTTTGTGGAAGAATCTCTGTGCGGGACCCCGTCAAATCAAGAACTGATTGCGAATGTGAATGTGACAGTATTATTTAACTTATTATTGGGTCAAAATTCAACAAAATGAGATCAACAAGGCAACATGGCGAACGCACTCCGAACGAAATCCGAAAAGGGTAAATCAAGGACAGCGATCCTCTCGCCATCCATTTGTAGCTTCCGGAAGGGGAAGCGACTACCGCGCTGCTCAACCTAACCGCCCACGCATCAAGCTCCGTCCATGCGTTGTCGGTGTCGATTCGCTCTTCGTGTGCCTTCGACGAGATGTGGGCGATGTTGTTCTCGCGCTGACCCACCGGAAGATGCGCGTGGGTGGAGAGAATCTGCAATTGCGCGTTGATCGCGAATCATTCGGACCTCGCAATGTACCTGCGCTTCGTTCTCACTGATGTTCACTTCCTTGAGCACCGCAGCCAGGAATTCGTCCAGGCGTTTCGACTGATCAACGCGCCAAACGGTCGGCAATGCGCCTTTCGCAGTTGTCAGAATCTGATCACGGAGGATGATGATGTAGCAGAGCTTTTGATTGGCGCCGAATCTGAAGTGCAATCCTCGTCCGCCGATTCCAGTGCGACCGTTCGGATTCAGCGGGAGTCCCCCGTTGGTCAATCGCAGAACTTCGCTCTTCTCACCGGCCACGAGCTCGCTTATCTGTTTCTGTCTGCACTGTCGGAGCATCTCCAGATGACCCTCGCCGTCCACGGCATCCACGAACCGCCGCAGGTTTTCTGTGAATTCCTCGGCGGGTTTACTGTAGACGGGCGGATTGTAGCGCGGCGAGAGGATCGACCACGGTCTGTCCATCGCGCAAACGACGATTTTATTCGTTTGCGACGAGTCGGCGTAGGAGATAAGCACTGGGTCCGTTTCGTGTGCAAGGCGGTCAGATGTGAACGAGGCCGACATCCTCAGCAGATCGAGTTGTTCGCTGAGTTGACGGACGTGCCGTGTAATCGCGGAATCCGATTCACCCGTCGAAGGCATCGACTCGCTCTTCCACATATCCACCGCCATTCGCTTACAGTACTCCGCGTTCGGATCGTCATCCTGAGCGGGCATCTGAAACGAGCTAGTGAGTTCAGCTCCAGGTGAATCGCGCACCGTTGGATTACGGTATACGGTAGACGATTTGCGGTCCATAAGATCAACAGTTGAGCCAAGAAGACCGACAGTCGGCACAGAAGGTTTAACATCGGGATGATCGGCCCCTTTTCGGATGCATTTGAAGAGTGCGCGACAGCAACCGGCGCCGATAACAAAAATTGGCGTCAACGGGGGCGGAAGGAAGGGACGCTGCGAGAAGTCGGCGACCAGCGAGTACAGCTGGTAGCGGTAGATGCTCTTCGCTTCGTCTTCCACCGATTTTGCCGTTTTGGAGAACAACGCAAAGAGAATCGGGTAGCAGATGAGTTTGAGGACGATGAGATACTCGATTACTACTGCGTATCCGGCCCACGACTGTGTGGGACACTCAACATCCATGAGACCACCGACTCGCGAACACGTGTCCGGTCGATTCGGTGCCAACAACAAGCTCTTGCAGTGCTCGGTCTCCCGAATGGGCGACAGATCGGTGGTGAACAGCATCAACCAAGCCCACGACAATGCTTTCGGGAGCATTTTGAGAGGACCTTCGCGATCCGGGTATACGATTGCGGACACTGCGATAGCGTTGCTAAAAATGAAAATTCCGAATCGGCAGAAGCAGTTGGCGTTACCTGACAATCACGAGAGCAACAAAGACAAAGAAATTGAGAAAGTCCCTCAGCAACATCAGCTTGACTCGCACGAGAAACGGGCCCAGCGTGTCCGAGAGTGGAATATAGTAGAAGAGCGTGGCGTAGCACTGGTAGAGCAAGAAATACGAAGAGACGATTCTCGCTCCATAGGCGAAGCCTGCTAACTGAAGCAAAGAGATGACCATCAAGGGAACGAGGGACTTTTGCTTACAGGAATCCCATCGGGAATGTTGTGCTCTCCGAGTCGAAAGAAGATGAAAAGCATCAACTGCACGAACACCATTGCGTTGTCGAATACGTACCAACTTGCCTAAACTACCGTAGTAGCGCAGTACCGTAAGAAACAAACTTCACTCACATGTTCATAAGGCATCCGTTTCTTTCTCCTCTCAAGCACCCAGAGTGATTCTATCCACCAGATCGTTGTCCAAATCCAAACCGCCAAATCTACATACAGATTTCCGCACCCGGGGATCGTAATCTAAAACTCTGAGCTTTAAACTTAATTGCAAGCAACACAAATTACCGAATAAGCAAAAAACAAAGATACGCTAGTCGGAATATTAGGGAGATCCAGTATTTGACGATAGGGGTACTGTAGAATTCTTGGAGTGGCGGAGGAGCGGAGCATCGCGTCAATTGAGTGCTTTTAGACTTCTTCCGCCTTCGCCTCTTCCCGAAATCCGCGCTTTCGGGATGCGTCGATGGCCCGTGCTGATGACCGTTCCCGTTGCCACCGGCGAAGACGACCGACTGCGGACTGTCTTCATCACCGCCTCCTCGCACGGTCAGCAAAGTGCGATCTTCTTGTACGTCGCTTTTGCCCGAATGTAAACTGAAATGAAGGGATCGCATAGCTGAGGGAGAAGAACGTGACCGGGACGCACCTAACCATACTGACAGCTCTCAATCTCTTCGCATTTCGTCCGCTCTCTAACAACGCTACCGTAGGACTGGTCGGACGAGGAGACGGTACTCCTGGCAGTGTGGTGTTTGAACGAGAGAAGATCCAAATTCTCGTTGGGAAGACGAATATAGCGGAGAGGAGAATCTTCGCCCATTTGGGAATCAGCGAGAACGACGATCCTGGTGTGGATCGAACATGGATATTCCCGTAGAGAAGCCGCAAAACCCAACGCTGGCAGCATTCGTGCGAGATAAACGCTTTGTTGTTGGAGAGAAACGCAAGTTGCGACATTGTGATGTTTCCGAATCCCGAAATCGATCGGCAGAGCAACTGATAAGACCGGTCTGTTGAGTCCTTGTGCGTTTTGTCGAGCATTTTGACGGCGAAACTGCTGAAATGTTCGCTCAATTGGCTCAGCGACTCCTCGTAGAACACCCAGTCGTGCGACTAAATAGAAAAGTGAATCAGTGAAGAGTTACGGTAGCATACCATATGCGCTAGAGACTTTGAAACGCGTGCCAACACAAGCGCCATCGGAATCGGCTCACTGAGGTAGGCAGCAAAGCATTTTGCTAACTCTGTTCGATGGAGCATCAGAGCCCAGATGCAGAGGATCTGGATCGACTGATTGCGCTCGTTCGCGCTGTAGAGCGACGGGAAAATCGTGCAGCTGCCGGAAGTCATTCCTTCGGAAAGCTTCTCCATCAACCGGTTGATGTCGGAGACGACGCGGTCGGAGATGTGAGTGAGGCAGTGCGAGTAGCGCAGGCATTGACCAAGGATGATCGTGTTGAAGAAGAATTGATCGTGCGTTTCGGCCAACAGATTCATCAGCATATCGGCCGTGACACTCAGTTGCACTTGCTGGTCGAGAAGAACGCTGAGGATCTGCAGCCGACTGTCGTCTTTCATCGCATCCGACCAAACCGCGCTTAAACTCTGCAAAAACGGAGTTCTCTCATAAAGCGCCAACTTTCAGTTTGACTAACGTCCGCATCCAAAAGTCCGTCGAGATCAGTTTTCGCGACAACCGAAGTCACGTTAAGCTTTGCGGCAACGCGAACGACTTGGCGCAACCTGTCGACGTCACCCGCCGAGTTCATCGCCAACTCCAACAGCGAATCAACGAGTCGATTGGTCTCCACTTGGTCGACAGAAATGAAGCCGATCAACGGATTGTCACCGGAAGCAACCGCTAGAATCTCGCAGATCGCGTCTACAACCTTCGGCGCGTTCTGCATGTGACCCAACTCGGCGAGAAGCCATCGGCGGTGCACCAGATGATCAAAGGCGGCTCCTCCCTTGTGGTAGTGCAGCCAACTGGACCGCAGAATGGTGCACAGTTTCGAACTGTCTTGGACGACAAGAACGGGAATCGAGCATTTTACGAGCTCCAAGAATTCCGTCAAAGAAGCCAAATCTGCTCCAGCGAAGAGCGCGACAGGCACCGGGTGCTTGTCGGAGGTCGGAGAGGTAGGCAGAATGATTGCTTGCTGCGACATCGAGATTCCCGAAGGCGTTTGACCTCCGCTTGAGGGATGCGACCTTTCATCTCGCACCCCGATCAACAACGCTGCAATCGGACGACGATGTAAACCTCGTTTCAAAGCAAACAAACCAGGTGGAGGATTAGCTAGCTTGACTGTCGTGTACGCCTTGAACCGGGCCATATCAATCTGTTCGCGTTCCTCTCCGGAATGCAACATGAACAGCGTGTTGAAGCGCGAATCGACGATCGAAGTCGACGGCTGCTGGCCCGGTCCACAGCATACGGTATTCGTTGAGTTTACAATGATCGAGAGAGTCTCCTCTTCGCAGTCTTTCTGCAAACGATTACTGTAGATGCAAAAAGCGCTCAACGCTAACTTCATTCAAAATGGTTTGTTGGGCGGAAGACGCGATCAACGCCAGCGGGTCCGATTTCTCACCCGAACTGACGATCCAAACGGCGCATTGCCCGATGAGGCGACTGACGCTCTTTTCCAGCTTCTTCCGGAACTAAATTTCAACGTAAAATTGCGGACAAAAAATGAAATTTCCAAATACCGACTGACTGAACGCATTGCCGCTGGAGACAAGCGAGAGAACGAGGTCCGGGACGCCTTGGTCGATTTCACAGGACGACGCGGCAAGTCGACTGTAGATGTATTTCACCGCTTGAGGGATGCGCTTCTGTGAGGGAATGAATATGGCAGGACAGAGCTGGACTCCCGCGCCAATCTGTACGGTTACGGTATCCGTGTAGACTGACGAAGAAGACATCTTCGAGCGCTTGTGGCCGGACGTGTCGGCCAGCGCCGCGTCGAGCATCTGCAATCGAGAGAGAGATTAGTATTTATCAAGTATTTCAACATGGCGCGTTGTATGCGTCGTCGTACCACGGCGTCGCGATGATTAAAAACAAACAAACAGCTCATGAGAAGGACGAGCGAACGGGCAAAACAGTTCCAACACAAGTGATTGTATCGTTGAAAAGTGAATTCACAGTTCAGGCACATTTTGCCTGCTGCAATTTACCGAAAAAAGACCGAATTTTTTTGATTTTTGTTGCTTTTGTACACATTTTATGGCATAAAGGCTCGATTGAGATGCAATTCAGAGAGAAGCAGAGCTTTTCTGAATTCGGGAAGCAGGGAAATGCTCTTTTTATCGGTATTCGACCACCTGAATCATCAAAATCCACGACAGTTGACGAGAAAGTTCAATAAGACCCCTCCTAATAGCCCGAAAACAACGCCAAAAATCGAAGGAAGCGCCTCAAAGTGCAGAAAGTAGCGCACTGTAACAGCGAAGCGAACAAAGAACGTCGGTTTCGTGGGAACCCGCGTTCACAGAATTCAGAAACGATCGCGAAGTCGCGGCGCACTCCGAAGGCAACTTTCATCAATCACCGCGTGTCATCACACACTTTGCAATTAACTGTTGTCGCGAAGCGGTCGTTTCCGGCGCCACGCGCGCGATTCCACCCGTCACACCCGTTTAATTTACGATCACACACTCCCCCGAAGTCACGATTTACATAAGCTCGTGGCGTGCGAGATCGCGCGATTCGCCGTTGGATCAAGCGCTGCGCACTCGCGCTTGTTTCCCGTTGACCTTCCGTCGTGTTGCGTAACAACGTCGCCACCTGTGGTGTCCCCACCTGATGAGTGGTGGATCACGCAAATCTGATCGATTTTTGGTGGATTTGAGAGCGGACGGAAGCGCTGCGCACTCCTGACGAGCTGTTCTCGCCCGCTGTTTGTTCTGTTTTTGGCTTTAAACTGCTCGTTCCGAGTTAATTGGCTACTGTATTGATGAATTAGGGAGTGTAACAGTCGGGTTATTACTAATCAGAGTTGAAAACAACAACATCAACTAGTCAAGGCGCTTCCGGAAGTGACGAATGAAGACTTAGTGATCCGCGAATCGCTGGATTTCACCTTTGATCGCTATAATGCATTTGTCTTGCCGCTTGATCATCAACGATTAATTTAATTAACGTATTCAACAAATTAAAGCACTTTATAAAGTTATTCCTGCTGAAGGTGGACTTCCAGCTGACGTTCCCGCTTCCACGCGGGATACATGAGGAGATGCAGACCGCTGAAATGGTGGGTGAGTCATCGTAAGAAAGTTGCGATCACTTACAGCTGTCCGAAGAGAACAAAGAAATCGTATGCCGACGCGACCATAAACGCCAAACCGGGCCAGTAGCCGAGCGAGGCGTTGTAGATCGAGTTGAGAACAGCTGTCGCGATGATCGGCCACACGGTCATCACGATGCTGAACAACGTGTAGAGACGCGCGGTTTCGTCTTTCTCGACGAGTTTTGGGAGGAATGATCGGAATCCGGGGGTCAATCCACCTGTGAAGAACGCCAATCCACCGGCTGAAAGAAGCGAAAAGCGAGATGAATTCAAGGCTACAGTAGTCCTCACTGATGAAGAGGTATTCGGTGCGTTTGCTGAAAGCGTCAATGGCGAAGGAGACGGCAGTCGAAGTGGCGCCCATCATGATCAAAATGGAATCCTTTCCGAGGAGGAAATGAACGCGCGAAAGGAAAATCGGGGCGAGGAGCATCCCGAGCGAGATCGAACACGTTTTGAGGAGTTGGTAGTGGGAGAAGGTCGTGTCACTCCACTCAAAAGGACGTTTTTTGACCAATAGGAGCAGCAATCCGTTATCTGAATGTGGAAATGAGCGCGGCAGCCCTGCTGGACTCACCCATGGCGAGGAATTCGATGACATTGAAGAGAATCGTGACGTTCAAGGCAAATCGCGCCCATCCGACGCGTTTCTTCAGCAGAATCGCCACCAAACCGACCAAGAAATCTCTGAACTTCTTCACTGAGGCAACGATTCCACTCGGCTCTGATTGTTCGGATTGAACGGACGTTCTGCGCATATCCATCGTGTGAGTTTCGCGCACGAATACGGTAGAATACAGTAACGTGCACCAACAAATCGCCGCTGCAGATCCAAACGCGATCGCGTAACCTGACGAGTGGCCTGAAGCCAATTCGCTCGGAGACGCCGAGCACAGGGAGGTGATAAAGGTTCCGATCAACTGGCCGATGAATTGGAGCGCGCTGGAGATGCAGATCTTCAGCGAAATTGACGACCCCTTCATGTCGTCCTTACGACGCGCCTCGTCCGCCAACATCGAAAGCGCTGAGGAGAAGAGCGTTGGGTATCCGCCCAAGATGCCTTGGAGCGTTTCGGCGGTGTACATCAGAACGTAAACGTCAACTGATTTGATGGTCAGCGCGGCGGCCATGTAGATGGTCGCGTAAATGGCCAGCGAGGCCAAACTCAAGAGGTGTGGGATCTTCCTTCCTGCAATTGTGCTTTTGAGAGCATTGCGCCCTTTGGCTCAATACCTCCGAACCGATCGGACCATGTTCCGATGAGAGGTGCCGAAATGAGGGTCGTGACGCCGTTCGCGATTTGCAGAAAGATTTTTGTCGTTGTAATATCGTGTTCCACCGTATTCTGATAGTCGCTGTGATCTCCCAGATGTGCGCAGACTTCGTCGGTCTCGTTTGAATGGAACTGAAATGGTTTCATTTGCATAATTTGTACTTTCTTGGACCTTCGATCGCGCCGCTCGTTTGCGCAGCTGGCCTTTTGACTAAAGAACGTCTCTGCGCGCCGCGTTACGAACGCGGCGATTGATCGTGTGATAAGGGAGCACTGACAATGAGCGGGCAAATCTCAGAAGACAACTCACTCCGCTTCTGTCGAACAACTGATTGCACCGTGCCCAGTAAACGAACAACGATGAATTCGATTGCATCACTCCCAAGGTGATCGCAAAGAGGAAGATCACGGGCTCCACGTTTATTTCCCGCAGCAGCCGACGCCATCTTGAAGAAGGCTCCCTCGAAGTTGCTTCGCATCAACGTCGCTCGGCACTACAACCGAACTGCGCCGAAGACGACTCGAGGAATCGACCTAAACATCGAAGGATATCACAATCTGAGCGAAGTGAAGGGACATACCGTAATCTCAGTGTCGCTCATCTGTCGCTAGAACACTCTTCCCAATCTGGCAGATGTATCGAGTGACTTTGCGCTTTGCGCCAACGGAAAGCTCGCATGCGCCGCCCTCCAAAGTTTGCTTCAAAAGCGCTCCTTCGGTCGCCCACTCGAAGGCAAGAATTGCTTTATCAAAATGCGTTCACCAGCTACTGCGGGCTTATCATCTCTTGTACAAGCAACAAAGACCGACTATATTACAATATGTGCGAGGATCAATCGATAGTTAACCACAAATGCCCGGAGGTGCGTGGCAAGGCTTGTTTCCGTGAACGGTGAAGAGCCTCGGCCTATGCGAACTCATGCAAACGCAGAGACGATACGCGTCGATGGACGCCGTCAGCGCTGGAGAAGCGCTGATCGGAAGCGTCTGGAATTTCGTTCCGAATGCCATTTTTCGCGCGTTCAGTCGTATCGCTCCGTCGCCCTAAATAATAAATAAACAATCCAGCTCGCGTTGTTTTCCGCTTGTCGCACCGATGTTTTCAGCGAAAGTGTCGTTCCGGCGGTCGCGTTGAACGATTTCGAGTCCGATTTCACTCCTTCATTGCCACGAACGATGAGATTCTCAATTTCAAAGTGAAGATCTTCGTTCACGGGCGAGCGAATCTGAAAATTCATTACATTTCAGTGGTCTTCGGTCTTTGTTTACCTTGTTCGTGACGATGTAATTTGTCGCAATCGTTTTGATTCGATGGTCAACAGTGACGGCGGGATTGTTGGCATCAAAGAGCGTTTTCCCCACGGAATCTTTGACTGTGAACGTGCTCACTCCGTCGAGTCGGCAGCTTCCTTCTTGCAAAACCATCCGCGTTTGATTTTCGTTTCCTGACAGAATAACCTAAAAGAGCAAATGAATTGCCACAGTTCACGTTGACGCACCCTGGATCCGTCCACTTTCAGCGTTTTGTCGCCTTTTCCTTCCACGCGCCCAGACTCCAGAATCACGTGTCCAAGATCCGCCTTCTCCATGAATCTCACGACGGGCTCCTCGCGGAAGTGTTCTGGGTGGCTCGGGTCCCTCACTTGCAACTTTGTAATTTCGAGCGCTTTCATTCCGCGAAGATTCATCCGAAGTGCTCGGATAATCATTATGTTCAGCTGAAAACCAAAATTTTATCTGCGAAAGGAAGCTCTTCTCACCGCCAAGATCGTCAGCGAGAGAATTGCGAGAATAGCGAGCGCAATAAGGAGAATGATGAGTTTCTTTCTTCGGAGGCCGGTGATAAAGTCCTCCTTCTGCGGTCTCTCATCATCGCTTTCCTCGAAACTTTCGTGGTGCTGCGGATAACTACGAGATTCCGATTCGCGCCGAAGGTACGCGGGACCCCCCACAAGCATCGTTCATCAGGCACTAATCTTGCTTAACTAAGCGCGAAGACCGGCGGCATCAAACTTTGTGTAAAGCTGGGAGAGATCGATCGATACCGATTGCTCTCCCTCCCGAATGTAAGCGGATGAGATGATCAACAGCAGTAAGCAATACAAACCACAAAACAAATGTTCATCGATAATGACCGCAAGCGATTAAATGCATGTGAATGGTAAAAGATAAATACAGCACACAAGGAAAGAATGCTTCAATGGGATTCCGCTACTCGATTTTCTGCTCCTGCATCGCTTCGTTCAGTTGTTCCTGCGCAAGTTCCTCACGATAAAGCTTCTCGTAGTCGATCGCGCTTCCCTGATACTCTTCGAAAGGGCGTTTTCCAAAGTCGGGAGATGGCGCGGGAAGCTGCATTCTCTCGACCACGATGTTGAGCTTCGGAGTGCCGTAGGGATCCATTGTGTGAGACAAGTCTGAAAAAACAAAGAATGTCAAATCGTTCAATTGCAAAAGCATGTGCTACTGTTCAGCGCGGCTATTTATCTGAAAAACAATGCTCTCTAGACAACGCAACGACACTTCCACGTCACGTGTTCTTTGTTTGGAAAAGCCTCCAGACTATTTAGAATGCGTGGAACTCCAATCTTTTCGAGACGCGGAGTGATTGCAAACGACTTTCAAAACCGTTCACGCCGTTTTGGTCCAACACCCACAAAATTGCAGCAGATCTTAATCTTTATAACAACAACAAGAACAGCAACACTAGCGATTAACAACAAAATCAACAATAAACGTTCGCAGACTTCAACATGGAAACAAATCTTTCATTTCCCTGCTTTTCTGCGAATTTTCCGATCGGCGAAAAGCTCTTGGAGATCTTCGGCAGCGTATCTTCGATGGTTCCAGATGATTTTAGCGTTTCGAGAACTTCCAGAAGCATCTTCGTCACTCCGATAGATCGTTTCATGAACGGACTGACAACTTGACCGTCATCTACGGTCATAATGACGAGCAACAATGGAAATATCGCGTCGATAGCCAGCAGGAATCCATCGACTGTCATCAGCGGTGACGTCTGCTGCTTGAGCGAAGGACCCATAACACTGAAGTCGAAAGGTTCTAAGAGTCGCGGTATCACCATCAGAGGCTTCGTTATTCTTCCTTTCGTAAAATCGATATGTGTGGTAAACATCGGCTCCGTCTTCGGCCGATCCACAACGGTGTATACTGATATAAAGTCTTCCATGGCGCCGATGAGGAGCTCTTTCGATCCGGGTCGTCTCTGACTTCCCATCAATCGAATGAACGCATCAAAGAGGTCAACGCTATCACGGCACAACTGCGGGTAAGCTCGAAGCAACATCACGATGACTTTTAGCGCCAGAACGCGCACGGAGAGTTGGATATGAGTGAAAGCGCGGAGCGTGTGCGTCACCAACAATTCGAAATGAGCACTCATTATTCTGGCCGGGGTTGTGAAGACAAGCGTTAGAAGCGCTTTCAACTGATTCGTCGTCGTCGTATCGTTTTTCTATAAATGAATCATAACTTTTAAATACTATTTGGAACTAACTCCATCGGCAATCAATCTTGCCACAGCGGGGATAATCGTACGGAGATATTTCGACATGAGTTCCTTGTTGTCGCCCAGAAGTTGCGTGACGCCTAAATCATAGCAAATCGTATGACAAAAGTAGCAAGGTGAATCTTACCAACAATCGCATCTTTTCTGACATTCGTGTTGAAATGGCCAAGCTGACGGCACAGGTCGTCCAGTGAGAGGCCTCTGTGACTTTTGGTGGTAGTCGCAGAAGGCGCAGCGACGGTGGAAGCAACGGTGGAAGCAGCGGATGTTTCAGGCTTCTTGTCGTCCTGGAGCTGCTCGATCAGAACTATTTTCTTTGTTTCGATCCGCGTATCGGTCGCGTTCGCCTTTTTGAGCTTCTTGCCGACCTTCAGCTTAACTTTCTTGAAGTCGCGATCCTTCTTCTTCTTTTTCGCGTTTCCCATGATCTGAAATTCTACATAAAATGAGAAAAAATAACAGAAAATCGGAATCTAGAAACGGGACAAACTATTATCGAATATTCGCAAAAACTCGTTTTGTGATTAGGAAAAATACAAAGTTCGCATTGCTCTCCATGTAGTGAAATACAAAACTCGATTTTCCTGAGTTTTTCGTCTTTCTCTGAAAATATTAATCACCGGAATTCTCTTTTCTTCACAATCTACATTTCCGATGGAATGTTTCTCAGTTTCAGGGGGAAATTAAGCCAAAATGAAGCGCACTTCAACGAGCACAGAAGTCAACCTCTCCGTGGGATCATCTGCTCCGAAACGCCCCTCGACTTCCTTCCCGAAAGAGCCAAAACTCTCAAATGGCGTCTTTTGGTCGAAAATCCCCGAGTTGCCGCATCGCTTCAACGAGCGCGCAATGACGCTTTCTGAGTTGCTCGCGCTCATCAAGCCGGTCGCTTCAATTCATTTCAATTTCGTTGTGGACGCGGGATACTTGATCACGTAGGTCTCTTTCCTTTCTTCTCCACTACAATCTGCTTTAGGCAATATCCGAGTCAGTGCCGAAGTTGCCCGATCACAATCGTCGTCGGCGCTACGCACAAGGAAGGCCTCAAGCAACAGATCGCGAATCACTTCCGCAACATCACTGTCGTTGGAGCACCTTTGCCGATTCGATTTGGCACGCACCATACAAAACTTTCGATTTTCGAAAGTGAAACTGCGCTTCACGTTGTCATCAGCACGTCTAATCTGATTCAGGAGGATTGGGACTACAAAACACAGGGCTTTTATCATTGTGAAGGTTCACTGAATGCGGCGAAGGATTCGCCTTTCATCAGTGAACTTTGTACTTATTTGGAAGCTGGTTATGGTAAAATGGAAGGCTGGGACCACATCGAATATTGGAGGGATCGTCTCAAGTGTGCTGACTTTTCACGTGAGACGAAGGGGCGTTTTCCTGAAGTAGTTTTTTGTTTAGATGTCAAAGATACGCTGATTTATTCGGTACCAGGTAGTTTCAAGGGTGCGGATGTGGCAAAATATGGACACCGATTGTTGCGCTCTCGATTGTCTTCACTCCCTGGAGATCCTAGTAGCAAGGTGAAGAAAGTCATTGCACAGTGCAGTTCCATCGGTTCCTTGGGACCCGAACACACCTGGTTTGGAGGCGACTTTCTGAAAAGCTTGCTCGGTGGAAACGCACCAAGCGGTAGGGGAAATCGTCATTTTGAGTAGCTAATGGAACCTTTTCCAGTTGACATGTTGAACGTGATCTTTCCGACAGTTGGAAACATTCGGACTTCGCTGGAAGGATATCAAGCAGGAGCGCACTTTCCGTACAACAACAAGAACCACCAACGACAGCAGTATCTCAACAATCGTTTCTACAAGTGGTGCAGCCACAACCTCGGAAGAAGCCGCGCCATGCCGCACATCAAGACGTACACAGGGTTGGATGATGATGGCAAGCCTTTGTGGTTTCTGTTGACCAGTGCGAATCTATCCAAAGCGGCGTGGGGTGAACTATTCCTCAACGGAAACTTCCAGATTCGTTCCTACGAGCTCGGCGTGCTGGTGAACGCATTTGATTCGGAAATTGAATTGCCTTATGATCTCCCTCTGCTGAAGTACGGGCGAGACGAGAAGCCATGGATTGTTGACTGTAATTATGACGAGCCAGATGCCAGTGGACAGAGGTGGCACGTAAGATGAAAATACAGCCGACTCACAAGCAACTTTTCATTATTTCGGTCGCACTTTTTTGAATCATAAATAACCTAAAGCTGAATGTATTTGTAGTGTGTCATTTAATTTGAACAAAAGATCTCTTCAGATAACAACGAAAAAAGAAAAACAACAACAAATCAGTGAGCAAACCTGCAACTCTCATCACTCAGAGGACATCCATCAGGATGTTTCCGTAGGAACCAACATTCGCTCTTCTTCACGTGCTCCTTCTTCCCTGGGACACATTCCGGTTCGTGTCTCCAATTCTTGACTGAGACTTTCCCGCTAACTACTTTGAAAACTTGATGCTGATTCTTCAAGAACGTTTGGAGTCCTCCATTCTGGCTTTTCATGCGCTCTTTCTCATCGTTGCTTAGTACAGCGGCTAATTCAGAGAGCTTAACACTTCCGCCCGTGCGCCAACCCCTGAGAACTCACGACTGTGGTCTTACATTCAAGAATGGGAACTCACTGATCGACAGAAGCGCTGAGGGACATCAGATAATTGAAAATTTTCTGCACCAAATCAATCCGGAATTGTATAGGAAGCTGTGAGCAGTTCTTGTTCTAAAAAGGCGTATTCTTGTCAGCGAGCTGGTGATAACTCACCTCGACCACTTTCGCGCGAGGAACAAAGTTTTCATTTGTTTTCGTTAACTCGGAGATGATCTCGTCGATGTTGGCGGGCAATCCCGAATCTGGAACTCGAGCGATGAAGGCGTGTCTCTTCGTTGAAGGAATCCGCAGTCGATCCTCTCGGAATTCGAAACCCAATTTTGTAATAATCGAGCGTATGTAGCAGATGTAGTTGCCGTACTGACTCTCCCCCGAGGCACCCTTCACTTTCGAAAATTTCCCGTAGAAGTCGAAGGGGCAGCACGGAAGCAGAAAGAATCCGATTTTCAGCCTAAAGCATTGAATACAGCAAAGATATTACAAGAATTATTACCTCGCAGCCACAACAGGAATCCATGGAGTGAGTTCGTCACTGTGGTTGCCAATCAAGTAGTCAGCACCTTCAGGTAAACCCGACTGCGATTCCGATCGCGGATTCAGTGAAGATTCAAGTAGGCGAACTCCATCGGCCTGGAACTCGTCCCAAATCTTTCGTTTTCGAACGTCAATTCCGATTCCGTCGACGCCTTCTTCCTTCAAAAGTTTCACGAGTAAGCCGTTGCCACATCCGACATCAACGTAGTTCTTCGGAGTAAAATCGGTTTCCTTGAACAGAACAGTGAGATACGCCGTCAGCGCACAATCCTCGTAGACGAATTTGTGCGGATCTGTTCGCTCCGACCAAGTCTAAAGACGATTTTGATGGAACGAACGGCTTTTGTTCTCCAACCTCAACAATTGATTTTCCCAAAGTCTCCTTGATCCGACGATAAGTCTTCGAGTACTCCTCAATGCCAATCAACGACACATGCGGAGCTTTTCCACGGTCTTCAGCTGCGTTCTTCATTAGCCTAATCAGATTTGGAAGTACTGTAGTCTTAAGCCACACCGCAGAGCCTTCACGTCCCTCGACAACATCCACTTGAAGTCGATCGTCAGTTGGATCAAAGGTGAGACGGTAGTCGATGGGGATATGGGGGTGTTTTAGCTCCGCGTTGTCCTCGTCCAATCGAATTGAAACAAATTCGTAACTGTAATCGCCTGAATTGCAACACATAACGAATGCAAAGAAGTGAAGAAATCTACCGAGCGGTTTGACCACTTGATAACACTTGGAACTAAAAATGTCCGCCTTCGGAATCAGTCGGAACGCTTCGCTGGAGTCCTTCTGTCCCAGAAGCTTATATTCCTCGGATTCCGCCTCGACGACAACTGTACCCACAAGACGTCTGTTTATCGTGTGAACATTCGTGCACCAAATGTCGATGAGACGCGAGAACAACAACGATTTGTCGGAGACCTTCTCCGGAACCTCCACGACCCCATCTGCGAGCTTTGACCACATCTTAAGAGGCAACGATTTAATGATATAACAGTCTATTTTAGATATTTCTGGTCAGAACCGCTACAGAGAGTGAGCAACGAGATCGAATATATGATATGCAACGAGATTACAACAAAGCTAAATGTGGTTTCTAGGATACAATGCAGAAGTGTCGTAGAGAGCGGCAAGCCGTTGGTCTCTAGAAGTAGGCGCCGGCGCCGTTTGAACAGGTGCGGACTGATAACCGTAGCCAGCCAGACCACCGACAGGAGCAGAACTAACGATGGCAGGCGTCTGGCGGGGAATATGTTTGATAAAAGACGTATGGCGATCTCCGTGAGGTGTGTACCTCGTCGACCCTGAAATAGTCAAATAAAGACCGGAAAAGCGAAGGAAAGTGCGCACCTTCTTCCTTGTGACGATGCTCGTACTCTAGACGCTCACGCTCGATTTGTTGAGCTTTTTTTATGGCTTCGGCACTCACAGATTTCCTCACGTGTAGTTGACAGTCTCCGATTCGATGGTTGTCCAGCACTCTCAGGCAGTATTCCACAGCACTCTGGTGATCAAACGAAATCAACGAATATCCAAGCGGCTTGTTGGTTTTTACATCGCAAAATTGATCAATATCAACGACATTGCCAAAATGCGAGAAATGAGCGCGCAGTTGATCCTCGGTTACGCTGCCCGGCATGTGACATACATAAAGCTGCTTGCTGCTCATCTTTCTAATGAGAGGCTCAAGAACCTAGAACAACATAGATGATTTTAGTAATGAATCAAGTACACAAACCGTTGATTCGTTCTTCATTCGAGCAACGGTCACTCGTCGGTCGATGATGAAATGCGGCAGAGTTTCCAGCGCCTTGTCGGCCGAATGAACGTATTTGAAGGTGACAAATCCAAAGCCTCGTGACTTTCCCGTTCTGCGATCGACAGAGATTCGACATTCCGTGAGAGTTCCGAATTTTGAGTAGAATCGTTCGAGTTGGTCGTTGGTAAATTCGTCGTCTGTGCCGAGATTTCCAACGAAGAGACGTCGCTCCGCAACAGGAACTGGAGGAACTATGGCAGTGTAACTTGTGCTAGGTTCGCCATCCATTCTGAAAAGCAGTGGAATGATAAAACAAGGCGAACGAAATGAATATATAAAAGAAAAAGATGTCACTCAGTGGCGCAATTGATGATGTCCAACCTTACATCCTCTGCAAATCGCACTCTCGTTCGCGCCAAAGTAAGCATCGCCTTTTGATAATCTCAGATTAAAGGCGATGTAAACGGACCACCACCAAGGAAACTAAAAAATCCACTGAATTTTCGAAATCGCAGTGGTCCTATAGCGACTATCAGTCGATCGGCTGTCGGACAAACCACAAGAAATTATATGCGCGAACGCTGGAAAACAAAAGAAAGCAAAAGGCAAGCTTGAATAGAGCACACGGTACACAACTGGACGAGTCGGGGAGGCTTCCGAATCACGGAGAAGACACCTGGAGGCGACGAATAGGAAGTAGCGCGAGGTTTACCGGAGAACGCGTCGCGGTGCCGACCGACGCGTCGCCAAGTCGCGCGCTTTTGTCGCGGCGCGGCGGCCGCTTTGTCGCGTAATCGCAAAAAATGCTTTTCTTTCCCTAGCGCTCCAAGTTTCGGTTTGCAGCGTCAACAGGCGGACGTTGGAGGAGCGGATTGTTGGCAAAACAAAAAGGTGGAAATTTGCAGAGCGCAGCAACTTGTAAGGGAAAATCGGCAGATTTGGTGGAAATCAATTAAAAATGGAATCAGAATATGAGCTTTTGCTTAGTTTTACTTGCTTTAAACTCCGTCCCATCGGGATTCTTTCTGGATTCCCAATGGGGCGCAGTTTAGGTTTCCTTAACAGTAAGCGTGAATGCTCGCATATTTCTCTTTTGCACAGTTACCTGGGGGAATGCAGCATCGTTGGGTGGATAGAATCAATAAATTTGCGCAGCGCAAATTGTTTTTTGAGTTGTCCTTTGTTTGAATCCGCGTATGTTCTCGTGCGAGTGTGATTTCTTCACACATTCATCCATTTTCAGCTCTAACAACATTCAAACAGAGCAGCACAGGCTTACCGTCTTACTTGATGTTAGCCGGTGCTGTTTATCAACGATTTGCGTAAAGTACATTAGTTACCAGGTTAGTTGAGTTTTCACTCTTCTATCTTCGTAATTGAACGTATTTTAGGCATTTACACAACGTGATGTCAAAACGTTCTAGTCCAATAAGTGACAACAGCAGTGATTCTGCCAACGATGGCGATCTCCACGATTCTTTCGCTCCCGCTCCTGCAGCCAAGAAACAAAAGCTTGTGGAATTCGAGCCGATTCGACTTTGCAGCATCGGAAACGTCAAGGATATCGACACGCGGACGTTGCATGCACAAAACTACAAGCTCGTCGCTCGACTGAAGCACCGGGATCGTTTGCTCGAAGTGATGCGCAAAGACGTGGAGCAGTATCGCAAAAGACAGAATCAAGACGATTCAATGCTTTGTATTATCAACAGATGTTGGAATCGGGTATGCAAAGAGTTTGGGGATTTACCTCTACGTTTCCGTTTCTGTTTAGTTCGATGACGATGTCAGGGTGCTTCTACAGAGATTTGACGCTGACGTTAGCACCGAAGACGAAAGTCGAAGAGCGAGCTCAGCAGTGAAAAATTTTCTCACTCTTCTCTCGCAGTGGGAGTTTGAAGAAATCGAGCCTCAAATGCTTCAAAGGGTTGAGTTCAGGTGCGCAGCGGTTGAATCTTCTCTAAATTGCTAATGGCCTAATTTAGTCGCCGTGCCTTAAAGAAACTGATTCAAGCATTTGAAAGACTTAACCAACGCAACAAGCGTTTAACCGATATGATCACGGGAAAAACCGACATTCCATATGCGAACGATGCATCGACTTCTGAAGATAATTGCTTTCGTATCGAACAAATTCCCGAGGAGGTACGGCAACGTACTCTTGAGCTGACGGACGAGAACAGAAGAGCGCAAAAGATCAACATGTATCTGCAGTCGGAAAATCACAAGCTGTCCATGAAGCTCGAAGCTCAGGAAGAAGAGATTCAGTCACTCACCACAAAGAATGAAGAGCTGATGAACAATATCGATGAACTGAAGTTTGAGTTGGACAAATCCATGTGCAAGGAGGTCAAACTCGAACAGAGACTTCATGACGTTGTAAAGGAGCTTGACAGGGCAAAAAACAACGCTGCTTTCTCTTCTTCTTCAAATTCTGTGGCGATTCCTACATCAGCTGCCAACGGTGTTCCACAAGAAACGATGTGCTCTGCTCCTCCTGATGCTCTGAATAAGGTAGAAAAGCAATTTGAACGGACATATGAATTATTTTATTTGATCTAGATCGACGAATTGCAAAAGGAGTTGGATGCGGCTCAAAAGCTCGCTGCTAGTCGGTTGAAGGAGTTGAATGAAATGCTGGAAAAGAACAAAACCGTACTCGCTGAAAATGAAAAGCTCCTCATCGATTCTCAGAACATCGATGCCGACGCCGTTTACAAATCTGCAGAATACCGAACGTTGCAGACGCACTTCGCATCCCTTCTAACGGAGGCGACGAACATGAAATCACAGCTCGAGGCAACACGTATTGTTCTGCAGAGTTTCAGAGAGGAATCAAACAAAAGTCTAGAAGACATCAAGGTAGTCGGCGCTGAAACGAATTCTGCGAACAAATATTGTTTTAGAAAGATGAGCAAAATGCTGTCGAGCGATCTAACGAATTGCTTTACTCACTGGAAGATCAGATGAGCGCTGCAAGACGAGATTATGAAGCTCTCCGGATGGAATTCGAGCAGAATGTCGCTGGAGCGGATCAGACGAGTAAGTAATTCTTTTGACCTTTTTCACTCCTCAATAGTGTTCGAGAAACGAAGAAATTTTTAAAAAATATTTTACAAATGGTGTGATTGTTACGCTTGTTTAGGTCCCGCTGCGAGAGAACTTAAAGGCATGGTTGCTCAAATGAAAACAATGAACGACCAGTTAAAGCAAGAGGCTGGCCGATTCAAGAGAAAGTGGAAGGAAACGTTGTCTCTTTTAGCTAAGGTTTGTTGGAAAATTGGCAGCAAATATTGCACTGAACACGTTTAGGCTCATAAAGATCTCGAGCATGAAAGGAAATTGCGAGAATCTGGTATATTCATCGATATAACCAGCGATGATGACTCTCCTTCGCCGACGACACCGATCAACGGTTCACCGTCGGGAAAGCACGGCTTGACGAATGGAGATGCCGAACTGCTGGGAAACGACGATGACTTAGATGACGAGTTTGGGGAGGAAGTTTCTCCGGAACGGTTGACGAACATCAACAAAAAGCTTCGTCATCGCCTAGCAGCTATGAGAGCTAAAGTGGAATCGGTTGCTGCTGTTCCTAATGAGAAACGAGAACTGGTATGTATGCGCGGTCGATATTCAGCTGTTCTAAACAATGCTTTAGGCTGATATTTTGGCAAAAGAAGCGAGATATCGACGTGAGTCGGAACTCGCTCAACGTCATTTGAAGAAGCTGGTGATGAGAGATCGGAGAGAAAAGGCTCGATTCTTTACGGAGGAAGCTACCCGTAGAATAAAGTACCTGGAAGAACAAGCTGAACGACTGAAGAAGGATGCGGCCAGTGCGAAGAACGAAGAAGTTGGTCTGATGGATGAAATGGAAAGTATTGGTCACGCTTTTGAAACCATGCAAGAGCAGAATCAAAAACTAATTGATCAGTTGAAAGAACGTGACGACGCCAACCTCAAACTAATGTCCGAGCAAATTCGAGGCGCGCAGTCGGTTAAGAAGCTAAAAGAAGAGTGCGAGTTGCTCAATGGGCAAACGATTAATCTCAGACAAGAACTGAGCGCACAGTGCCTTCTTCTGGAAAAGCTGGAAGAGCGCGAAAAGCTTCTGATTCAGCAGAAAAAGGAATTAGAGTCTCAAGTCAAGTAAGATTAGACGCCACATGACCATGCCCAACATAACGTTTTCAGTCTTCACGCTCAAGCAATGGATGTTTCTAAACGAAAGACGGCCGAACTTGCACAGCAATGCGCTGATCGTCAACTTCAACTTGAAAAAGTTAATGCTCAACTTGCTGAAGCGCAGAACGTATGATTCCACCTATATGTGTTAGCTTCATCGAGTCTGTTTAGGTAATCACTAAGAAAACAGCTGCCATTGAAGCTGATTCATTCAAAATTCGCCGATTGGAGGAGGAGAGGTGCTCGCTAAAGCGAAAAATCGAACAACGCACGAAGCTCGAGAAGACTGAGAACATTGAGGAAGCTCTTATGGAAGAGATTCGCGAAATGAAGGTAAAGCTGAGTTAGTGCAGATGATCCACCTGTATTAACGATTTAAGGATTCAATGAAATGTCCGAGCTGCAAAGTAAGGACGAAGGACGCAATTCTTACAAAGTGCTTCCACGTCTTCTGTATGGATTGTTTGAAGACGAGGTATGAAACTCGAAGAAGGAAATGTCCCAAGTGCAACGCTGCATTTGGAGCAAACGATTATCGACGAGTGTACTTTGTGTAGTCTATAAGGAGCTCGATTTCTCCCGATGCGCGTGATTTTTTACGGGTGGTGTTTTGTGTTGCAGGTGTAATTCTCTCCGTATTCGCACTATTTATCTGTATGTCCTTGTAGACTGTTTGCTAGGTTTTCTCTGCCTTCTATCATCTGTCTTCCATAATAAGTCCGTTTAAATCTCTCTCACATCTTCGGTGTCCTCTGTTTGGCGTATGATCGCAGTGTACGTATCTACCTACCAAAAATACCCGCTCCCCGTTCGGCGGGTTTCGATCTCTATTAACTATTGCACTAACTTGTACATCTCATTTTCTTCATAGGATTTGGTCACGGCTTTTTTCTTGTTGTTATAATTACCAGTTATCAACATTTTGTTCTTGTATAGCGATTGCTGAAGTAAAACTTGAGGTCTCTCTTCTGGTTCCTCGTTGGGGGCGTTCGCACCGCGACGTTTCTATTTGTATTCTGTGCTCTGTAGTCGGCGAAATCATGGCAGCGTTCTTTCAGTTTCCCACGTGTCACAGAGTTGCGAGATGGAAAAAGTCAAGGATGGTGCGCGGCAACTCACGGCTGGTGGCGCTGCAGGTTAGTTGAATCTCGGATTTCGGGGTTCCAGGGCCAACTTCAGGACTCATCGAGGTCAGTTTGATGCAGCCGTTGGATCTGATCAAAACGCGGCTGCAAATCGGAGGATCCACGCAATACAAAGGCGTCGCTGACTGTTTCCTGAAAACGCTCAAGAATGAAGGCGCCCTCGGGTTCTACAAGGGGATTCTGCCACCGATTCTCGCTGAGACTCCGAAGCGCGCGACAAAGTTCTTCGCTTTCGAGCAGTATCGCCTGATTTTTGATCGTCCAGAGATCCCACAAGCTTTCGTGAGTTCTTCCTTGTTCTGTCAATCGGTAATTTGATTTTTAGAGTCTTTCTCTGGCGGGACTTCTTTGTGGTTTCACGGAAGCCATCGTAATTTGTCCATTCGAAGTCGTCAAAGTGCGCTTGCAGTCCGAGTCGACTGTTTCATTGACCGAAGTATGTGAAACTCAAGTTTTTTGGAAGGTGAAATTTTTGATTCTTTAGCAAAAAAGCACGGCAGCTGTAGCTCGAGAAATTATACGATCGGAAGGATACGGAACGTCCGGAATTTACCGTGGCTTGACTGCCACCCTCGGCCGTCACGGAGTGTGGAATATGGTCTACTTCGGCGCCTACCACAACATGAAATGGATTGTACCCGACAAGCAGCGAGAACCTACGGCAAATCTGTTTGGACGGCTCGGACTCGGATTCGCGGTCGGCACCTTGGCTTCGACGATTAACATTCCTTTCGACGTGGTGAAGAGCCGGATCCAAGGACCGCAACCGGAATCCGGTCGCATCTACCACGGCTGCTTCCAAACGATGAACCTCGTCTACGAGAAGGAGGGATTCCGTGCGCTCTTCAAGGGTCTCGTTCCCAAGATCATGCGTTTAGGCCCTGGCGGCGGCATTATGTTGGTTGCTTACGAAACGGTCTACGATTGGCTCAAGGCGAACACGTAACCGCCGTTTCCCTGTTACTAACACTTTGTTCGGTTGTGAGATTTACAGATCTGCGGTGCTGGCCCGGTAGCTTTCAAGTCGCCTGACTAATAAACTCATCAACATACACTTTGATCGCCTATCATGCACGTGCAAATGAAGTGTAGCATTGAGACGCATGCCTACTGACTCGAGAACTCTTTAATTAATCCTAAACAAGTGTAACAATTAATGTTTGCCTTCTTCCATTTTGGCTAACAACAAATCTTTAACAGTCTTAATCGCCTTAGCCGGATCTTTCTTATTAATGACAAGATGTCCTTGGATGTCGGCCGGCGAGAGTTCTACACCAGCAGTCACCGCTGCGGCAGTGAATTCCTTCACCATGGAGTCGTCAACATTTTCCCCGTAGAAGCGTCGGAACATCTCAGAGAACATCCACGGAGTGCAATTGCCAAAGTACTGCTGCACATCCGTTCTGCCGGGCCGTATTAGCGCTCTGTCAATGTTCTCGCGGTGATTCGTCGTCATGAAGAGGAGTCGCTCATCGGTGGAGGCGATGCCGTCCACGGCGTTCAGAAGTCCACTGAACGTAACTCTAGTCATTCCCTCATAGCGGGGGTGACTGTTCATCGGGTCGCGGTCGTTCAAACCACACGCATCGATATCCTCAAGTATGACCACACTCTAAACGCTACAATAATAAGCAAAACTTGAACGTCAAACAAACATTCTTAGGTGCTGTGTTTAGAAGATGACAAAGTCGGTCGTCATCGAGAGTTCGGTCACTCAAAGATGCGATGCACACGCTGTACCCGAGGTGACTCGCCAGAGCTTTGATATAACTTGTCTTCCCCGTTCCTGGGGGTCCGTAGAATAAGTATCCACGACGATAAGGTATTCCTTGCTCGTAGTACCTGAAAATTAGCGACCGACGTTCCAAATTTCGACGTTATGAGATCTTACCATTGAGCAGTATCGATGAATTCTGTTATGTCTTCAACGATTCTTTTGCTGACTCCTTCGTCGAGGATCACTGACTCTAATGAACGCTTCCTCCTCGGGTCACCAAAACGCTGCCATTGAGGTCCAATTGCGTTGTAGATGACGAGTCCAGTTTCCACCTCGCTAATCGCCTCCTTCGTCGCGTCTGCGAACATTCGAAGGAAAAACTGTGGATCAGTTCCCAGCGTCGTCAGGGTGACGGTCTCCAGTGGTATCCGAAACCCCGAGGCGTCCTGGATGTGCTGGTCCTCTCGCTGTCGTTCCACCTTTACCCATCGATATCCGAAAACTATATAATGCGTTCCCAACCCAGGCAAACAGGTCTGCTTCAGTTTAGGTTTCCCGCTTTCAGTGAAATTGAGATCTGTGTGAATCGTCAGCGTCCTCGTTTGTCCACCGCTCCGTTTGTTGATGTAGTTCAGAATCCAAGGGTACACACTGGAACGACGGTTCAAAAACAAAAAAAAGACGCAAAACTCACACATCCTTATTGTTTACTTGTGTTTGGATCATAAAACGACGTCGGAAGTAAGCGTTAGCCACGATGTTTGACTTCCGCAGTACGGCGAGAGCAATTCCCGACGCTCCGAGGAGCGCTCCTGCTTCGAAGTAGGGATTCTGAGCAATTGCTCCCCTCACTTTCTCAGACAACAATTCGCGAAGCGACTTTATCGGCGCAACAGCTTCAACAGCGGACGATTCCATCTGAAGAGCCAAGTACAAGCCATACAAATGCCCCTCCGCTGACGAAACAAGAAGATAAGCAAAATCCGAGGACGACAAGTGCAACGTTAGACAAACGACTGGAGACTAAGATTGTTTATTTTCAACCAAAAGTCACCGTTAACCTGTCAAAATCGTAATCCACTTAGTAAGTTTGCAAACTGTTACATCAAAAATATCCCGCTTTCAATGAGTAGGCGGACGGTACGCACCCATAGACAGGCCCGATGTCATGGCGTTCACCACCATACTGTATTGTTGCTCAAGAGCACTTCTGTTCGGGTGATGCTGATTCACCTCGCCATCTCCGTTTTGAGCTAAACCCAAATATTAAAAACTCATCCATGTAATCTTGCAATTACCTTTTACGTTCATCATATTTTCAGGTTCCAGCCTGACTGTCTCTGGAGACATAGAAGTTTTGTGCACATCGTGAGAACTCACTCCGGGGACGACTGTTGGAACAGTTTGAATATTGTGTGATGGTGCACCGACAACAGAATTTGCTTCTGAGGATCCTGAATAATTGATATGAAGATGATAGAGAGGAGACGCAAAGCTCTTACTTGCACTTGTTGATTGAGGGGTCGGATGTGCTGCTGCTTTGTTCATCTGACGAAGGACAGAAGTCGGCATAAAAGTGCTTGGGACTTTTGCAGACTGTTGAGTGGGCATTTCGTCATTCTGTGATGAAAGGTTAGGACCATTCGAAGGACGCTGACCGGCACCATGCATTGGGTGCGGTATATTCAGAGCCCCAACAGCGCCAGCAGCAGCGATTGTCGCCATATTTTGCTGCATGAGCTGACCTACGTATGCAGGGAAAGTTGGGTTCGCGCGAGCATCTGGGTTTACAGCTAGAATCTGCTGGACTTGAATGTGCGTCAAGACATTGACAGCAGTTCCCAGTACTTTGGGATCCTGCAACGCCGTCACTGGATTAGCTGTAATTGCACACGTTAGGCATAATGATAAAGAACATTCCACTTGCAGTGACCATGCGCAGCTGCAGCCATTGCCAGTGGATTAATCTGGCCAGGGTGGATTGGGGGGATACCAACGGGCAAAGGAGGTGGGACATACGGAGACCCAACATTACTGGGTAATAGTCCTGGCGGAAGAGGCTGGGAGGGCTGATGCTGTGGTTGAGGAGGAAGTGGAGGAAGGAGATTGGCCACGTTGTTCTTGCTCTCAACCTTTACATCCTGAAGATGAATAGTTCGAATACGCGTAAGGCGGAACCATGGAAACAAACCGGCTGTTCTGGCTTTTTAGGAGTAACAAAACTTTTTTCAAGATCTTCCAGGCGCAGAATTCCAGGAACGACTTTATTGTCAGGAGCAGTTGGGTGTTCGACTGATGCACGGCGGGAAATTTCAGGGGAATCCATTTGTGCATTTTTCGTGAAGAAACGGCTTAATCGACTTCCCGTTGTTTGTGGGACAGTGGGAACTTGTTGAGGCTAGAAAGTGATAATAGCAGAATTGATGTGGCTAACTTATCCTTACTTTTGGTTGAGTGTTTTCGTCTATTTTCATTCCAAGAAGAGTGGCAAATTCCAGATTTTTGCTCTCAACCTTTGCTTCCTTAAAGTGAAAAGTTCGAGTACGCTTAACCACGGTAACAAACCGATTGTTCTGGTTTTTCAGGAGTGACAAAACTTTTTTCAAGATCCTCCAGGCGCAGAATTCCAGGAACGACTTTATTGTCAGCAGCAGGAGCAGTTGGGTGTTCGACTGATGCACGGCGCGAAATCTCAGGGGAATCAATTTTTGCATTTTTCGTGAAGAAACGGCTTAATCGACTTCCCGTTGTTTGTGGGACTGTGGGAACGTGCTGAGGCTAGAACGTGAAATTACGAGAATTAGCGAAGCTTACTTATCCTTACTCTTGGTTGAGTGTTTTCATCAATTTTCATTCCAAGAAGAGTGGCAAATTCCAGATCACTGACAGCATTTCTCATGGTGGGATAATCACTAGCCGCAAGCTTTGTAGCATTATTCAAAAGAGATTCGACTGCAGACTTTTCCTTTCCATCTCTAGTTACATCTGAGGAAGACTGTGCCAAACTACCAGCCTTTGCAGTTTCCTTTAATTTTTCCGCTGTCTTTTCGCTTCCTCTTTCTTGTTGCTCTTTCGCTTCTTTCTTGGCTTTGAGCTTGTTTCTGCGCTCTCTTCTGTTTTCATCTTCAAAGCCTTTCAACTCAATTACTTCAGACATTGAACTCGGTCCGTCATCCAACCACTCTGGTAATTTCTCGTCGGTGTGACCTCTTTCATTTCCATATTTGTTACGACTCTTAAACGCTTATGATTAAAACGTAATAACTGGGTTGCTAACCGTTCCAGACTTGTACATTGTATCACGATCGGCAATTGTCGAGCGCCAGTTCCCTAACGAGGATCCATTGTTTCTAGAATTACGTTGATTTTCGAGAGAAGTCTTTTGCTAAAAGCACAATCTCGTTTAAATTTAACCACATCACAACGCACGAATGATGGCTTGAAGTCGATTCCATTCGATTTTGATGTGCTTCCACGCCAGTTGTTCTTCTTATCAGCACTCGATTCGTCTACAACAAAACAAACTACGAAAATGAACCAGAACGATGTACTCACCTCCCACTTTAGGCGAAGACGCTCGGCAACCCGATGAAAATCCCTTTCTTTGTGGCGACAAAACAGTCCCGTCCATTTCCGCTTCAGCCTTTATCTTGTCAACCGGCTTTTTTCTTGTATTCGTCACAACTTTATTTACAATTCCAGCCTTTATCCAATAGTTTTCTATCCATTTAGCCGGTGAAAACATCCCATCGTCGCTAGAAGAAAAAGAACCCATAAATCGAAGCGCAATAGCGCTACTTACTCGTTGAACTCAATAGACAGGTTGTCAGGTCGCGTTCTCGATGATAGAGTTTCCCGGATCTCCATCATACGAGCGCGATCATAGACAACCATGGATCCATTCGGCTTGGATCCATCGCTGCCACCACCGTTAGGAGTGCCGGCACAATCCATTGACGGCTATGGATTGATTCGTCGTCTGCTTCAAGTCGACAGAGAGCTTGTGCACAGTTAACACACACAAATGGTCTTAACTGCAATGACGTGACGTTAATTGTCTTGGTCTCCTTACTTTGGAATTTAAAGCTCAATTCTCATTTGCGCCGCGCGGTAATAGTAACACGAACGCAAATTACATACACGACCAATCCGGGGCGGAGTCACCCTTGTCTATTCGCGCTCGCGTCGTCAGATGCGGGTGTTCAACTTTCGAACGGAATGCGTACGGTACTTTAGTTAGAACTTGGTGAATCTATGGAAAACATGCGATAACAAATAAAATTAAAACCAAACCTACAAGAATAAAACTTCTACAATTAGCTTTGCGATTAACAGTTAAAAATTCTTCAAAAATTTCAAGTTTTGTCAAAATCCGCCGATTGTATCACTACGAGAGATTCCCTGTACGATCAATTTGAAAGATGTGTGGAAGTGTGTGGCTATGCGATTCAAAAAATTGGGAAACGACCAGTCGGCCTAAAATCATAGGAAAGTGCTCTCACGACCCACGGCGCGCCCGGCGACCGCGATGCTTCCTTTTTTCATTCTTCAAAGCTTCCAAGTTGACATAATTCTAATTATTCAGTGGATAAAACGCATGCACCGTTGTGTACGATAAATCCGCGTATTTTGGGGTGGAATAAGGACTGCAAATGCGCGAAAATGACGGGGCTGACGGAGCGCGATGCGAATCTGCGAAAGGAAGTGAAAATCCGAACACGTAAATCCGCGTCAGCGGTAGCGCGTATGAGTTTTATGGATTACATTTTGATATGCCACGTCTCGACGCGATCTCTCTTGGTTGACTGTAATTTGAATACGAATTTCTCTCGATGTTTCCTAAATAAGTCTGCAAGGCGAGTGTGATTAATTTTTCAGCTTTTTCGTCGATTATTACGTGTTTTCTTTTTGCGTTGTGGTTGTTGCCAGAGTGGGAATTATTTGTTTGAAAAAATTCAGGTATACAACATGGCGGTCGGCAAGAATAAGAAAATGGGAAAGAAGGGAGGCAAGAAGAAGGCCGTTGATCCCTTCGCCCGCAAGGAGTGGTACGACATTAAAGCCCCTACTATGTTCACCAACCGTCAGGTCGGCAAGACTCTTGTCAACAAGACCCAGGGAACCAGTAAGCGAACGACTGGACGTTTTTTTGCTGATTTTAATTATGTTCAGAGATTTCCAGCGATTTCCTCAAGGGACGCGTCTACGAAGTCTCTCTCGGAGATTTGAACACCTCCGAGTTTGATTTCCGTAAGTTCCGTCTTGTCTGCGAAGATGTCCAGGGACGCAACTGCTTGACCAACTTCCACGGCATGAAGTTCACACGTGACAAGATGTGCTCCATCGTCAAGAAGTGGCACACCCGCATTGAGGGAAGCACCGCCGTGAAGACCTCTGACGGATACGTTCTTCGCGTCTTCTGCATTGCTTTCACCAAGCGCAACATGCACCAGATCAAGAAGACCAGCTACGCTCAGTCCGCTCAGGTCCGACGCATCCGAGCCCGCATGGTTCAGCACATCCAATCTGAGGTAAAATTTTTAATAGCTTTTTTAGCTCTCAAGGTTATGTCTTTAGGTCCAAGGAACCGACTTGAAGGGTGTCTGCAGCAAGCTCATCCCTGACTCCATCGGAAAAGATATTGAGAAGGCTTGCTCGTCGATCTATCCTCTCCAGGACTGCTACATCTACAAGGTCAAGATCATTAAGAAGCCCAAGTTCGAACTTAGCCGTCTCATGGAGATGCATGGCGATGGTGGAGTCACCGTGACTGCTGATGGTGAGAAGATTGAGCGCCCTGACGACTACGAGCCGCCAGTTCAAGAGTCCGTCTAATTCAATGTTATTTGTTATATTGTTGTTGGTTTACTCGAGCCAATGAATGTTGATTGTTCTAAACATATTGTTAGCGTTTGTAATCCGTTTTATACAAAAACATCTTGACGCGTAGTTTTGCCTGTTGGAGGAGGGGCGGTGAGAACGTTCTAACACTTCGGCGGGCTTCTCGGGCCTCAACGCCAACACATCATGGGAATATTTCGATCAAATGAAGCAATGCAGTCCTTCCCGGTGAGGAAAGATTTCTGACAGCGATTGCCCTGTTACAATGAGGCGCTAATCACCACCCGTTGGCCACACACCGCGCTGCCACGTTGTCGTCTCCAATTTATTGGCGCTTGATGAGTTGGAGCTGCCGCTACGTTGGGCTCACTTTTGGTCATTAATAATGACGAACCATCGATTTAGCGCTCGTCCCTGAATCTCCTTTCTGCGCATGAGCTGCGTGACCTAAAACCAAGGTTAAAAACAGTTGAGAATTCGTTAATTCACGTCTACGGATGCACGAAGGCCCAGCGGGGACGAACGCAGGCGAGCACTGACAGCACTGACAGCACTGACCGGGTGCGAGCTGTGCGATCTCGGCAAGAAGTTTGAAACCGCGCAGAGGCAGAAGAAGAAGAAACGCCTGGGGTACATAGACGAAACTGCAAGATCGTGGAGGAATTCGCCAAGAAAACGTCGTAAGAGAGTTCATTTTTTATAACTTCTTGCACTAGCAAGACCGCACCATCCTCACACACACAGAGAGAAACCCATTTGTAGCGAATTAGAGGGGGAGGGAATGAACGTGCTATAATCAGGATATTTTGATGTAACGTTCTAATGACTAAATATCACATTGACACCTTGTAATAAAAAATATTATATTATTAAAGTTAGATATAGAATAAATAAAACGAATCGTAGATATGTACATGAAATTGTGAGTTCGATCTTGTTGTTCTGTATCGCTGACCATTACAACAAACGTTTGGTCGAATGACTTGTCTTGTGTCTGGTGAGATTACAGAGGTTTTTGAAAGCAGCACTACACTCCGGTTGGTCACAAACACTGAAATGAATCTTTATTTTCGTGTGGTTTATCATTGACTTACAACGGGCGGTCAGCCGAATGTACCGTTTTAATGTGTTTGGTGAGTCGATACTTTATCTTGTAGGAAGCACTACACTCCGGTTGGTCACAAACACTGAAAGTATTCTACATTTTTGTGTGGTTTATCAGTGACTTACAACGGACGGTCGGCCGAGTGTCCTGCCATGTGTCGGATGATATGAGATTTTCTCTTGAACGAGGCATTGCATGACGGCTCGTCACAAACACTGAAATGAATCTTCATGTCCATATGATTTATCAAACACTTACAACGGGCGGTCTGCCGAGTGTCTTGCCATGTGTTCGGAGAGATGAGATTTTGTCTTGTAAGAAGCATTACACTCCGGTTGATCACAAACACTGAAATTAACCTTCATTTTCACAGGATTATCAGACACTTACAACGGGCGGTCGGCCGAGTGTCCTGCCATGTGTTCGGAGAGATGAGATTTTGTCTTGAACGAGGCATTGCATGACGGCTCGTCACAAACACTGAAATGAATCTTCATGTCCATATGATTTATCAAACACTTACAACGGGCGGTCTGCCGAGTGTCTTGCCATGTGTTCGGAGAGATGAGATTTTGTCTTGTAAGAAGCATTACACTCCGGTTGATCACAAACACTGAAATTAACCTTCATTTTCACAGGATTATCAGACACTTACAACGGGCGGTCGGCCGAGTGTCCTGCCATGTGTTCGGAGAGATGAGATTTTGTCTTGAACGAGGCATCGCATGACGGCTCGTCACAAACACTGAAATGAATCTTCATGTCCATATGATTTATCAAACACTTACAACGGGCGGTCTGCCGAGTGTCTTGCCATGTGTTCGGAGAGATGAGATTTTGTCTTGTAAGAAGCATTACACTCCGGTTGATCACAAACACTGAAATTAACCTTCATTTTCACAGGATTATCAGACACTTACAACGGGCGGTCGGCCGAGTGTCCTGCCATGTGTTCGGAGAGATGAGATTTTGTCTTGAACGAGGCATCGCATGACGGCTCGTCACAAACACTGAAATGAATCTTCATGTCCATATGATTTATCAAACACTTACAACGGGCGGTCAGCCGAATGTACCGTTTTGTGTGCGATGAGCTGAGACTTTATCTTGAAAGAAGCATTACACCCCGGTTGATCACAAACACTGAAATGAATCTTCATATTGACAGGATTATCAGACACTTACAACGGGCGGTCGGCCGAGTGTCCTGCCATGTGTTCGGAGAGATGAGATTTTCTCTTGAAAGAAGCACTACACTCCGGTTGATCACAAACACTGAAATTAACCTTCATTTCGTGTGGTTTATCAGACACTTACAACGGGCGGTCAGCCGAATGTACCGTTGTAATGTGTAGGGTGAGTTGAGACTTTATCCTGTAGGAAGCACTACATTCCGGTTGATCGCAAACACTGAAATTAACCTTCATTTCGTGTGGTTTATCAGACACTTACAACGGGCGGTCAGCCGAGTGTCCTGCCATGTGTTCGGAGAGATGAGATTTTCTCTTGAAAGAAGCATCGCATGACGGCTCGTTACAAACACTGAAATTAACCTTCATTTCGTGTGGTTTATCAGACACTTACAACGGGCGGTCGGCCGAGTGTCCTGCCATGTGTTCGGAGAGATGAGATTTTCTCTTGAAAGAAGCATCGCATGACGGCTCGTTACAAACACTGAAATTACTTTACATTTTCATATGATTTATGAATGACATACAACGGACGGTCAGCCGAGTGCACTGCCATGTGTCGAATGAGATGTTCGAGTGTAATATAAACATTTTCACATACAGGAACAGGACACTTGCTGAAATGAATATTGTGAAAATGTATACAATTGCAAATATACTGGAGTCTGTGATCTACGTTATCTGTGACACTAAACGATCTTCCGTGTATGGTTCTCGTATTTGGTCCATACGTGGTGTCTGGAAGTCGCAGGCACCGATCTATGTCCAACAATGTCACGATCACACCGGTTTCCTGACGGAATACGTCGCGACGCGTTGGTATCGCGCCCCGGAGATCATGCTGAACTCAAAGGGGTACACCAAGTCGATAGACGTTTGGTCCGTTGGGTGCATTCTTGCCGAAATGCTCAACAACCGTCCGCTGTTCCCCGGGAAGCACTACTTGGACCAGTTGAACCTCATTCTTGCCGTCGTCGGGTCGCCATCACAGGAAGATCTACAGTGCATCATCAACGAGAAGGCGCGGTCGTATCTCCTCTCTCTTCCACCCAAGGGAAAGCAGCCTTGGCAGAGGCTGTACCCGAGCGCCGATCCTCGCGCTCTGGATCTTCTTGACAAGATGCTCACCTTTAACCCAAACAGGCGCATTGACATCGAAACTGCGTTGGCGCATCCTTACTTGGAGCAATACTACGATCCTAACGACGAAGTAAGTGTGCTTATACCGTAGCCCTTCACATTTTGTACTTTTTAGCCGGTCTGCGAGGAGCCGTTCACTATTGAGATGGAACTCGACGATCTACCGAAAGAGAAGTTGAAGGAGTTGATATTCGAGGAGACCGAGGACCATCACGCAAGGATGGCTGCTGCGGCCAACGAGATGATGGCGTAGAGCGCCGAGATATTATTGTATATAAGTAAGAGTTTCTTTTTGTTCTATGGATTTATTGACTGATGTGTTTGATATTCTTCAGTTCTTTGTATTAAATAATATTAACATTTGTCAGCGCTTTGATTGCACGTGTCATATGGCGAGCACGCAACATTTCCATCATTTGATGTGCGAAAAGCAGAGGATACGTATGATGGCAACAAATCAAAAGGCGCACAAAGCCGATTTATTCTTTTTGCACCGCAAAGACCGTTTCTGCTCGCGTTATCACTTGTCATTGGGCGTCCGTTCTGAGACGACCGACCGACCGTCTGCTCGTCCGCATCCCGCAATGAACATCGACGACGAGGTGAGCGAGGCGGCGAAGCGACTGTCCTAAGCGACCTTTGCTTTCAGGAATTCCAGCGGCGGATGGAGGACGAACGCTTGTTACGCGAGCGCGAATCAATGTTCGCCCAATTATGATAGCAGGTATGTTTATAGTGAATGTGAACGAAATCTCATAGTTAACTTATAGTCATCGACTCAATCAGATACTATATACGACCGATGGCTGGCTAGTCAGTCATCCGAATGCATTGGATAAATTCGATGTCATCGTGATCGATGAGGCTCATGATCTGACAGCAGAGAAAGAGATATTGTTTGCCATTGCTAGACAGCGTCTACTGGACGACCGCTGTAAATGGGAGAACACGAAGAAGGACAGATACGTCACCGATACCATCGCATCTGAAACCAACATGCTGAATGTCATCGAAAGATGTAGTTCAAAGGAAAAGAGAAAACAAAGAACAGCTCAGTTTGATTCATCTGAAAAGCGCCTAAAACATATGCAACAACATCCGCTTCATGTGATCGTAGCATCGTAAGTTTTTCAAATATGATCGTTATTACAAAATTGTATTATCTAGCGCAACGTTGCTTGGACCGAAGGAAGCTCAGCATGGTCATCTGGAACCAAACTCAGCTGAGTTTGTAAATTCATCAATTCTATCTAAGATTGCAAACTTCTTTGCGACGAGTGGTATACCGGTGATAAGATCATCGTTATCGAGTCTACCATATGCGACCGCCTCAAGGAAACACGATACCTTTTTGGTATTCTCAAATTCACCTGATCTCATCTATTGTCCTGTATCTGCTTCGCGCATTCAACTTTATCAGAGCATCGAGTATGCACTGATGACAATCAAACACATGGACTTTGGTCGAATCAACTTTCAACATTTGAATAATACGGGAATCCTAGTGTTTGTTCATACAAAGGTTAGCTACATAATAATCGTATAGCATTAAAGTTCAAATCGTATAGGAAGACTGCATGGTGATTGCGTCTGAATTGCGCAAAAGACATCGCATTTTGGCTGTACCGTACTATTCTGGTATGGATCCGTCTTGGAAACGATACATATATCACGAATCTGGCGTCCCGTCCCTTTGTTATCATGCCGGTCGTGTAATTATTGCAACCAACGTTGCAGAATCTGCACTCACGATTCCCGATCTTGGTTTTGTGATCGATTCTGGCCTCGTCGTTCGCAAGTGGTTCGACTATGATAAAAACTGTGATGCGGTTTTTCGAATAAACCCTCCACCTTGCTTTCTTTCTTTTCTCCACCATTCCGAATGCAGCAACACTTTGGTCGGTCATTATCAAGTTGTTTGTTCCAAGCGCGAAGCGGTGGCTCTCGCAACGGGT